>JAZGTJ010018823.1:0-11224 GCA_036877575.1 Botia almorhae | reverse complement strand
CTTCCATCTCTACGGTCACACCGGTTGACTCTGAGTCACCTTTCTCCTCACCACGACTCTCAGTCGCTAAAAATCGTCACGCTCCAGCACACCTATCTCACCCCTGGAGAGAAAGACACTTTTGTTTGCGGATCTGTCCCTGTGGCTGACTCCAGGTTGTCGCAATTTTGAATGCCACCTCTATCCGTCAGGCGTCCCTGTTTTTGTTGTTTGCACCTTTTTTGAGTTATCGCTCATCAACAACACACGTTTCTTTCTCTCCTCGGGCCGGAGCTACCAAAGTCCCCTCAAGGATGTTTTCTAAAGGGGATTTAAAGGCTTGACCTATAAAGTGGAGGCAAGGACAGATTTTCAGGGCTCTGGCTTTGTGATCCCCTCAGGCAGATCGAGAGAAGACGCGAGAGAGACGGAAGCTTTTCATGACGCCTAGAGAATACGCTCTCGTTTCCCTCAGATTAGCGCATTGTCCACTTTTCTCGAGCACCATTGACAAAAAGCCTAGCAGGGCACTGCGTTTCCCCTCCAGCCGTCCCCCGTTGGTATTATCCGGACTTCATATGTTAAGCGGCACAAAGAGGCTTGATACAGGTGCCGTGAACATCTAGAGCCGCACACTGTGACCTGGATGCGCGGCCATTACGCAGCTAATGCCAAATCACTCAGCGAGCAGAGCAGTGGAAAAGTTACTTTTAGAAGTAATGTTGAAACTCATTATATAAAGTCACTGTTTATATAATGATGTTATGGCAAGTTATTTTTACATCACTTTTTATAAAAAATACTGCAACTCCTATAATAGGAAAAGCAGTAATGCAATCAGTTCATCTTTAAGTTTGTTTTTTGTAATGTTTTCTCTTTTTTTCGAAACACAAGTGTAGGGAGGCAGAGAGAGAGAGAAAGGGAGCTTTTGAGGCAAAATTATAAATGCATGCAATAGCGCCACCTACTGTGTTGGAGTGTCAACCAGATACTGGTGCTGAATTGTTTACAGTATTATCGTATGTGTAGTATTAACATGATATCAATAATCATGGTTATTATTGTCAATACCAATATATTGTGATATATACACACAGTATGTGTATATGGTATTTCTGCAGTACCTTAAACATATCTTCTGATATTATAACCATCCGATACTATTGCTGTACCATGGTACTTCTAAAAGAGTCTTTTTGTAAGGGCTAGCATAACATGCCCACTAGCTTTAAATTGGTATTTGTGAGTAGGCTATCATGTTTTGTTTATGCACTAAATGTTTGATTCATATGTGAATCATTTTCAACCCACTCTTAATAAACGCTGGTGAGGGTGTCAGGGTCAGCCAACCTTTCAAAAAACAATGTTTGATCCGAGCTGCCACACACTGACTCATCGCCTGTGAAGTTGCAAAGCGGTGCTCAGCACCGAAGTGAAATTGGTGAGCCGCTGTGTCATTATTTAATGTCAATATGAATCAGTTGTGACTCATTTAAATGGTTTTAATGTGTGCAATTACAGATTAGCTACCAGAGCATCGAATCGTCAGATCCCGGCATCAACGTTCCAGGTCCGAGACGCACTGTCTCCAAGCTGAGGAATGAAACGTACCATATGTTCTCCAACCTGCATCCTGGCACTACCTATCTGATCTCTGTTCGAGCCCGCACAGCCAAGGGTTTTGGCCAGACAGCTCTCACTGAAATCACCACCAACATCTCTGGTAATGAGTGTGTACAGGTGTTGTTTGGTATGAGGCAGCAGGTGTAAGCTTTAGTGTTTGTGGGTGTGTCTGAGCGTGTATGCGTATGCAGTTATGTGTGTAGGCTATATATCACTTGTATCTACTCCTCTTATAGTGTATCAATAAATAACAGTACATTTAAACTGGTCAGTATACAGAAGGAAACAAACACACAGTGCCATCTATAGACTGAGTTACATAAACAACAAATATATATATATATATATATATATAAAGGAACATGCTTCTCATGTCTTTCATTTGTTTTGAGATCCTTCAATAAATTAGCTATATTTTGGTTTATTTATTAAATTGACGTTTTTTCTCTACCTGTTGCAAACACAGGCTTGAGTGATACTGGAAGCTAATTGGTTGGAGAGTTTACCTCTGGTAATGACTCTTTATCAATAGGGAAAGAGGCTAAATTTAATTTGTTCTCCTTTCTTCTAGCATTATTTTTATGGATATAAATTCTGTTAGTTAATTTGCATATCTATTCTGATTGGTCAGTTTATGTAGAGGAACGTTTAGACCATCGGCCTCCATTCCGGGTTAATTTTAGCGCTTAAGATGTAACCTTAGCCTTTCCTTGTTTCTTTAAATGGAGCGTCACTGACCTTCTGCTCTGATCGAGCACGAGGAACAAGTAACCTGTCTTAGACTCAGAACAGGTGCGTATCACAACAGCTTTGGCATAATTTACTAGGCCTTCACCTTCAGGTCTGAATGAAAACCAGGAACCGTTATATAAGGGGTTTAAAATCGACATTTTGACACTGGAACAGAACGCCGCGACAGAGCCGAGATGCTCGACTAGCGTTAGGGATGATGAAGCGTATGTCGGTGTGTTTACAAGTGCACAGGTGTGTTTTCATGCATCTTTAGATTTGCCAGGTGAGGTCGTTAAACTTTTGATTGAAATGCCTCCGATGACGGCAGATTGTTTGGGAGGTGAGCGAGCTATCTCCTGAAATACTCAACGGCAGGTGAATAGGCAGGAAACTAAATGAGGCTTCACAAGATAAGAAACACGAGCAAAAAAACATTACAGTATATAATCCATTACTTCATTGATCTTTGACGTACATACGTGTGTGTGTGTGTGCTGTATGTGTGTGTGCTTGCCCGTACCGACACTTAAGAGCTGTTATGTATTCCGCATGGACCTGAGGAAGTGATACTGAGACTAAATCACAGCAGATGCTCAGAACCCAGCAGCCCCTTCAAGAACGTTACACGCTTCCCCTTGCCTCAAAGAGAACTGACATCACTGTCATCCACACCATTCGCAACTGTCCCGGCTTACAAAACAGCACCATATGCTTCTGTCAGGCAGACACGGCTGATGCTAAATCAGGATTCCTCATCCTCACACTGATGCGGAACGATGCCTGTTCAGAGCGGAATATTTACTGATGACCCTGTTGAGTTTGTAATGCTGGACAATCTCTGGTTGGTGCTCTAATGTGTGTTAAAGGGAAAACACAAAAACGCATTTATAATTTGGAATAAATACTTTGTAGGTATTCTTTTAATTTCCCACAAATAGATGCTCTTTGGAACATTCGCACACCTTTTGGGGATAACGTGGATCATCAGGTTTTGCACAAACGTCAAAGGGTTCAATTCGGCTATTCATTCAAATTGTATTATAGCATTAATATCTTCTATATCTGGATTATATCAACCGTCAGTGCTGTACTTATCAGCACAGAATATCAGCCAACCACTAAATTAGTGTGCATGCTTTACAGTATGGAGCGTGTTACAATTGAAACACCTCCAGATGAAATCATTGTAAATTTTACATTAGAAGTTAAACAGAGACCTGACACGGAACCCGAGAGCTGCTTCTGTACGCTTCAGTATGTACGTCAACATCAGAGCGTGCATCGCATCATAAAGACTTTGGTGTTGTTATGGCGATAGATGTAAGAATAAATGCATTAAGGCTGCAGAACATTTGTGGGGACACTATGATGTTTGTATGTCTGCACAGCTCACCTACTGTATGCCTGTTTGTGTTATCTCATATACAGCACATCAGTTGCATCATATGTCTGTCCGCATCATACATCACACTGTTCACACTGTCCTCGGCACTCAAAGCCATTAAAGGCTTTACTCCTGCAGATGCAGTTTTACTCGACTCGCTAATAATATCATAACCATTGATTTCTCACAGATTGTTTGCCTTCGCTCGTCAGCTCTAACTGACTGCCGATATTAAAGACAACGTTATTGCTCAACATGGCGTCTCTGGGGAAGGCCGCAGTCCAGACTGAGATCTTTCTAAATGAGTTTTCCTTCAGTGCGTCCCACACGCGCACATGCTTTTAATTAGAGCCTGATTTGAAGACAGAGGGACGAAGGCTGTTACTTCACGTGAAGTGTTTATTGTTGTCGTGTATTGCGGCTTCTCTAATTTCATGCAACAATGTGGACGTCCTTCGCGAGGTTTTTCTAATTAAAAGGTTTAGCTGTTTGCATTTGGATTATTGATAATTAGCGTAAACTTTGCTTCGTTCTGAAATTACAAAGTTGAATGGTTTTTAGATCCCAAACAATTTATGTTAATTGCTACGCAACCTCGGAGGATTGGGTTCAGAGGCCGTTTATACATTTCTTAACATCAGTCTTGGGTAATCCGATCACAAGTAGTCAGATAAGACAGATTGTGGTTTACAACTAGTCATGTGTCTCCTGTGACCTGTTGTGATCGGATTTCGAGACGGTCTGATCATGTGACTACATACATAACTCATTGTGTCAGTATGTGTCTGCACTTGATTAAGTGAATAAAAGGTCGCCCACACTATCGCTTTACATTTATTTCATACTTCATCTGTGGTGATGATTTAAGCAGAATGTTCAGTGTTGGTTTTGTTGAGCAGATATATTCATTGAACTTCAGGTGCGCTTGTTATGCAAGCTGGAAGTTTCTTTGAAGTTTCTTTGCATGCATGTGTGTGGGCTTTTCCAAACGTTCTGATCAGCTGATAATTGTTTTTAAAATCAATTAAAATCTTATTTTAGTGCAGTGGTTGATTGACAGCCAAATAGACGGTCCTTCACAGCTGTACAGAACGGATTTGTGATTATGCTACAAAAGTGATGCGGCCATGTGCATTTGTATTCGCTTCCAAATGTGAATGTGGTTTGAGTAATCCAATAACTTTCCAAAAATGCAATAATCCAATATCTTTTGTGATCAGATTTTCAAATTTTTCTCATCTCGTTCTCTTTCTTTTTCTCTCTCTGACCCTGTTAAGCTCCCACGTTTGATTATACAGACATGCCGTCCCCTCTGAGTGAGACCGACAGCACCATCACTGTCCTGTTGCGTCCCGCACAAGGCAGGGGAGCTCCAGTTAGGTGAGCGCAGCATCATTTCCTGTCATTTGTTTTACGGTAAAAATGCAGTAAAAAATACATTCCGTCAATGTCTGTCAGCATTAGGAATCTACATGACCGTCTCTTCATAAAGCCGCAATCTTTAGCCATAACTTTTTCTGGTTAAAAATAAATAAAAATCAGTTAATGAGTAGGTACATAACATATTCGTGTTTAAAATGGTCTCCTTACATTACCCTGATTCCCAATGATAAGTTTATAATAATGATTTATAATCTAAACTGCCGTGTCTGATTTCCTAGAACCCTCAACGAACAATGTCTGTAAAGTAACCTGCAATTTCATGTTTCAAACAGGGATGGCGGTAGAGAGGCAAAAGTTACAGATATGTTATGTTGTCATTGAGTACTTCACGGTGTATTTGCAGCACCTATCAGGTGATTGTGGAGGAGGAAGCCGGTAGGAAGGTGAAGAGAGAACTGGGTGTTCAGGAGTGTTTCCCTATTCCCACCTCTCATGGTGAAGCCCAGGCCCGCGGAGCTCCACACTACTATACAGCCGAACTGCCTCCCAGCAGCCTGCCAGATGCCACACCTTTCACTGTGGGAGACAACCACACCTACAATGGCTACTGGAACAGCCCCCTGGACCCCAGGAAGAACTATCTCATCTTCTTCCAGGCCATGAGCAACTTCAGAGGCGTGAGTGTTTGATGCAAGTTTTTCTAACATTTTTGGTACTTGTCGTTACATTTGTATTTATGCATTTAGCAGTCAGGTTCTACATTTTATCAGTATGTGTTTCCCTGGACTCGAACCCACGACCTTTTGCGGCGCTAACACAACGCTCTACCAGCTACTGGTGCAAAGAGCTTTGAGTCGAACACAGAACACAATCTAATCCTGTTTAAATGCGTGTTGATGCAAATTTGATTGCTTTTATGCTCCGTCCTGGAATGTTATTCTTACACACATGTTGACAGATTGTTTCGAACGTGCACAGCAGGAGATAAATCCCCAAAAGCAGACGCTACCTAAAATAAATATTCAGCAGCAAATGCAGCTGCTAAATCGGCAATTAGCTGGATCTCCAAAAACATTAGATCATAGCTTGTTACCCACAAGGAGCCCTTTTCTGCCTCTGTTCTCATTCACACCCATAAGGTAATGCGTGTCACGGTTCCAGTGTGAAATTCATTATAGAGTTTCGCCATGCACCAAGCGTTAGATGTCCAGGTCTCATTCAGATGGGAAAAGCAGCCCCCATGCTCCCCATCCTTTCCTAGATAAGAGGATAAACAACAAGGAATACCGTCTCGCTGGCATAAACCATTTCACAGGGATAATTGGGCACAGGTGCAGCTGATCAAAAATAGATCAGCCGGCAGTTTGTGTTGTTAGGAATGGCTGGGGCTGGGAGAGAACGCTGTGCAGCACAAGCCTGGAAAATAGCCGGAGAAATGCGTCTCTCGGACTGCTCCGAAATTGATCCGGAAGGGCGCCAAATAAGTTTCTGAAAAGGAAAGAGCTCTATATTTCGCGCCAGTCAGAAGCGTAATATAAATCTTGGTTAAAGAGTGCATTAGATTAGATTTGATTAGCGCTTTTCCAATGGATGGAAATATAGTTTGTGGCAAGCAGCAGTACATATAGGCCCATGGACCACTGGGAGATGGTGTCAGATCTTATCAATCTGCCCACTGGCTCACCCGTTCTGGTCCAATTAGCTGGTACAACTGTAATGCCAACACAATTCTGTGACTGACATCAACACTGCCTGAGTCTCATTAGTCAAATCTCATAACTGCCTGCAAAAAAGTTCATCAAACATATGGGCTGTGTCTGAAAGCTAAAGCATGCAGCCTTTGCAGGCAGCATACAGATAACATCTTATCTGCCAATAGCTAAGATCAGTTGTTGCCTGTGTTTGTGTATGTGTGTGTGTGATTGTGTGTGTGATTGTGTGTGTGTGTGTGTTTGTGTGTGTGTGTGTACGTATAAAAAAAACTGAGAGAGAGGATGAAATTAATATAAAAATACATTTGTTTTAACAGGTTTTTCGTTGTTTTTTTTTCTACTTACTAAACATTTTCTACAGAGAAAAATCCCGATGCAATCTTACAGTTTAAAACAGTAACTGTGTAGTTCTTCACTCACTAGGCAGTGAGGCAGCAGCTGTTAAGTTTCAGAAATGGCCATGAAACTCCATGCCGGCCAGCAGCCATCTTGAGCATGACGAAAACTTCTTTCTCTGACTCTTGCCTTTTGGTTTCATGCTTATTAGTTACCTGCCGTCCCCAATTATGCGCTATTAAACCTCTAAGCATTTCAGGCTTTTGGGAATGAAAGGAATGTTTTAATGGTCCATTTAGATTTGACACCAGTCGGCAAACCTCATCCTCAAAAAAATGTGGATGACATTTAGAAGAGGGTTATCTCATTGGCTCAGTACCTGGAGGAACGGATGAGCCAGCTTGGCTCATTTCACTCGTCTAAACCGCATTTCAGAGACACAAAACTTGGACAGACTTTACCTAGCGTTACTACACAGTTGGGTTTTTGAGCGGCTTTTAAGAGAAATGCCTCAGTTGACCTATAGTACAGACACACATTCCCTCCTCGTCGAACCCCTCAGGTCCTCTCACTCTTTACAGAGAAAGCACCTGTCAGCCAAGCCATTGTGACTCCGCCTCCCCCTCCATTTCTCGCTGTTTAAAAGCGCGCGACTTGGAAACCGATCGCACGCCTCGGTCTCCTCCGGGCTTTGTTGATTTACTTGACCGACCTTTAGCTAAATATTCACTTTTATTCAGCTCTATTTTATGCTGCGCTAAGTGGCGTAACGGCTGACAGTCTGAAGCAAAGGGAACGTCACTCAGGAGAGTTAGCTAACATTTAGCACTCCCCTGTTATTAGTTTGCACAGTTCTGTTTCGCACTGAACCTTGTTTTAAATAAATCTGTGCTTCTTATAAACAATGCCAATATATTTTGTTTTGTCTCTTGGCCAACTTTATGGCTTTAAGTGGTTTTCAAAGCTTCTGGCAACAGTTGCTAAGAGGGGAAAAAGTCTTCACTGCATTTTTGAGCCGTTATTTTGACAATTAGCACATCCTGAAATCCTTATGCAATTAATTGTTCTCTCTCTTTCTCTCTGTCTATTTATATATATATATATATATATAGTTTTTTTTTCTCTGCACTTTTTGTCCTTCACTTCCTTTATAGTCCTCAGAGGCAAAACAAAAAGATTGTAGCTGTCAGATTTTCTGTCTCACTTACATGCACAGAAAACTTTCCTTTGCCGGTTGTTGTGTTTGGTTTTGGACCCTGTGGGACTGGCCAGATACTTTCAGGGAGTCTTTTTCTCTTTAATTGCCTCTTCTGCTCTCTGTCTGATGTCCCATCAGCATGGATGCATTGGGCAGATATCCGTTTGGGTGAATCTTACCAAAAACATATCCAGGTCACATGTCACCCAATATTTAATTCCAATTTTATATTTCATTTTTTTTGTACATACAATAATTTTCTGTGGTTATTGTCATTACTGTAATGAAGTGAATTTTGTACGGCACTAAAAAGTTATGTAATAAATAAAATATTATAAATACAATTACTGCCATTTTCTATCAATGCTTTATTTATTATTTATAAATAATTTACATTCTGCCCCCCTCTCTCTTATTTTCTCTCTCTCTCTCTCTCTTTCTTTCTCTCATCTTGCACCACCTTATTCCTCCTCTACAACAAGCATGAGCTTTCTAATAAGTTCTTTCCCTGCCTCCCTGGACCTGTTATATTTATGGTGCTAATAATTCATTTACTTAGCTTGAGTTTGCTGACAGATCCCCTTTTGCGGTGCCTGCCATGACCGTTCTCACAAATTTGATTAAATAGAGCCGGGAAGCTTAAAGCTTTGTGTCTGCGTCTGTCTGATCAAAACCCACTGGCTGTCTCTCGCCTGTCATTTAGGGTCACTCACTCGACCGCATAGGGAGCTGTGTGTGTGTACTTGCGGTGTGACATGTAGGACCAGCTCTGTGGTAGGAGAAAACAGACGCTGTTTGCTTTATCCCTGTGATATGGCCTCATGGGAGGTGAAGGAGCATTTTGGGAACTATGGCATACTTGCATCTTAATGATGGCTGCTGGAACAGATAAAGACGAGTTTCTCGTAAAGCTCGGATTGGCCTACATGACATTTATAAGTGAATGTGTTGGGGGATGGAAATATCTACACATCCCCCTTTCCCTCACTTTAAACATCTCCGCGCATGTTCATCTCTAGCGTTTACCACTTCTGTGTCCTCCACACACCCCTTACGTAAATTAACCACGATTTTATGATAGTAAAAGTAACCGTGTTTTTTTGGCGCATGGATTGCCATGTGTATAGCCAATTTTACTACAAATACAATGGTTAAACTATGGTTGCTATAGCGCAACCATGGTTAATTTCTGGTTACCATTGTTTATAACTATAGTAACCATGTTTGCTTCGTTTAAATTGTAGTAAAACTGGGGGTAAATTTCGTAAGGGACACCCACAATTAACCACCCCTTCGTATGTTTTCCGAGATGTAGGAATATCATGGACTTCAGTAGCCAAGGCAGCTTGAAATGGATTTTCAATTAGAAAAAAGCAATTTAGCCCCGGTTTGAAAGGAGGCCTTTCCTTTTCCGGATGGGAAGATTTGCATAATTGTTCCATAATGCCCGAATTAGCATCTGTAAATCTTAATTTGATAATGCATCTTCTTGTCGGGTTGGCAGGCCAGAATTGGATTAAGGGCTTGGATCTCATTAGCGCCATTGGACAAAGGTCGTTTTCATAACACCACTATGTCATCCACTGCGATTTCAAACAAATTAATTTCTTTTTTATATTTCTCTCCTGGTTGGAGATCATCTCCCCGGCATCTTTTGTCCTCCACCGTCTCTCCTTACTTAAATAGCTTCTGTCTTTCACCGCACAAACACGTACCGACACAATGCTGTTTTTTAGGACGTTTGTACTTTTTTACTGGCGTTCATGCTGTTGTTGAATCAGAACAGACAGCGTGAGTCCATTTAATGTCTCATCAGGTATTATTCCTGCTCTTTGACTTCTCCCCTTGGCGTGTGTTCAGACCATCTCTCTTCTCTCTGTTCTCACAGGAAACGAGGATAAACTGCGTCCGCATTGCCCGGAAAGGTGAGTCACTCAATGCTGATGGTACAAAATATTTTCTTCTTTCAAGTAGTGTGCAGTTTTGTCCTGTGTGTTCTTCAGAAGACAGCGTGAGGTGAGTGTTTTTACGACGGAAAATGGTGGAGGAAAACGTGCACAGACACAGCACTATAAACCACAAAAACTACAAGTATAATGTCAGTCTTAAAGGAGTCATTTCACGAGAAATCTCATTTTCATTCATCTTTGTACATAAAGGTGCTTGAAACCATGAAAACATACTGAAACTTCAAGAACTGAAAACTGCTTCTTTAGAACATTGACTAACGTTCCCTAAAAGTTCCCTCAGAGTCCTCTCTCAGTTATCAAAAACATTCCTGCAGTAACATTAGCAGCTTTAGTAACATTAGTAGCGTTAGTAACTTTTTAAATGTTGTATGTATATCTATATACCTATACCTATATACCTATATCATATATATCTATAACAATATTTTTAATTAGTTAGTGGAACGTTATAAAATGTTACAGAATTATAAAATGTTACAGAATTATAAAATGTTACAGAATTATAAATATTTGAATAGCATTCTTAGAATCAAGCAATAATGTTATTACAACATCTAAAAAGGGGACGTTTTGACCGTTCCGAGAACTTTACAAATGTTTTAACCTTTTTCTTTTTTTAACATTAGGAAAACGTTCTTATAACCTAGAATTGTTAGCAGGGTATTCCTCAACACCAGAGGTACTAATGCTGTACACTTGAGCTATTTCTGGTTGTGTTAAGCACCTGTCACTCTGCATACACTTCTGAAAGACACCAGTATTAAAAACCAGAGGCTGATGTTCATTTGTAACAAGGTTTCAGTTCGATTCTCGCCATTTATGTGGCACGTTTCAGCAGTGAGAGTTTTATTAATCTGTCACTATAAAGGCTTTGCAAAGAGGCTCCTGTTGTAGGGTAGGGCAGTTA
>JAZGTJ010018822.1:0-11224 GCA_036877575.1 Botia almorhae | reverse complement strand
TCTGACTAGCGGTCTGTATGCTGGGATTAGCATAACAGATATGTGGTCTGAGTAGCCGAGGTGGGGGCGGGGCTCTGCATGGTACGCGTCGGGGATGTTAGTGTAAACAAGATCCAGCACGTTTTTCCCTCTCGTTGCAAAGTCCACATATTGATGGAATTTAGGAAGCACTGCCTTGAGATTTGCATGATTGAAATCTCCAGCAACAATAAACAGTCTGTCTGGGTTTAAGTTCTGCAGCTCACTAATAGCCCCATACAGTTCACAGAGCGCATCTTTTACATTCGCGCTGGGCGGAATGTATACAGCGATAACATTTACATTTATACATTTGGCAGACGCTTTTATCCAAAGCGACTTACATTTCCTTATACTATACATTGATTCTAAGTATGTGCAATCCCTGGGATCGAACCCATGACCATGGCGTTGTTAGCGCCATGCTCTAACCACTGAGCTACCGAAAAATGGAAAATATATTAAATTAACAAAGATAATGAGAACAGTTGTAAATTCCCGTTGTAAATAAAAAGGTCTGCATCTAACAGTCACAAACTCCACCAGCGATAAGCAGTAACTAGAGACTAGCACTGAGTTCTTGCACCATTCTGTGTTGATGTAAACACAATCCACCGCCGCGGGCCTTACCGCACAGAGCTGTGTTTCTGTCGGCACGGAACAAAGCCAGCCCGTCTAGCTGAATGGCGGCGTCCGAAACTCTGTCGCTGAGCCACGTCTCTGTGAAAACAAAGACGTAGCAGTCTCTGAACTCACGCCGTGTTGTTTGCTGGAGTCAGATGTAATCCAGTTTATTGTCCAGGGAGCAGACATTGGAGAGCAGGATTGATTGGAGACCTGGCCAGCTAGCGTTTGTTTTTAGCCTAGCACGGACACCCGCCCTCTTGCCACACTTCCGCTTTCTTGCGCACTGCTTGCGAGGTCCCCTCCCCCGGTCATCGGCATCAGGCGACGTCGAGGGCTGAAGGCCTGGTCCCCGCAGCAAGCCGAGATCGCGTAGCTTCTCCAGCAGATCATTATGCAGAGTGGCTGTAGCGTATTTTCTGCATTTGGTGAGTATATGGCGGTTGTATACATGAACACCGGTAGCATCGATGTCCATGCGCCGTTGGGTGTTTACTAAACACAATTCACCATTTTGTATCCGGTGCGGCCGCTGCGCACTACTGTCGCGCCGCCATCTTGGATTAAACTTAATCTACAGCATCTATAAAAACAGCTTTCATGCTTTTAATGTTAAACTAGCCACAGCTAGACAAACCTTCTTCTCAAATCTTATAAACAGTAACTTAAACAAGATTCGCACTCTTTTTGCTACTGTTGAGAGGCTAACAACCCCCCCAACCCCCCCCAGATAAGATTCCCAGGGAATTGCTCTCCGACAGCAAATGCAGTGAGTTTGCTTCTTTCTTCTCTGAGAACCTCAATAATATCAAAAAGAAAATCGGCATATCCTTAAGTTAGGCAGAGGTCAGACAGATTCGACCTCAATTTCAAAAATAAGTTACTATCTGTTTTTGAAGCAATTGATAGCAAAATTTTGGACGAAATAGTACAGCACCTTAAATCATCAACCTTGACACACTTCCCACATCTTTGTTCAAAAGTGTGTTTAACTGTTTAGAAGCAGATCTTTCAGAAGTGGTGAACGCCTCACTTCTTTCTGGGACTTTTCCAAACTCCCTAAAAACTGCAGTTGTTAAGTCCCTCCTGAAAAAGAGCTTGATAAAACCATATTGAACAACTATAGACCCATATAAAAACTTCCTTTTATTGGCAAGATTATTGAAAAGGTTGTTTTTAATCAGTTACTACTACAAACTACTAAAACTTAAATGGATATAGCTGGACAACTTTCAATCTGGTTTCCAACCGCATCACAGCAAATTCAGATTCTGGCAAAATATTAGTGCTGGTACTACTTAAATCTCAGTGCTGCGTTTGACACTGTCGATTATAACATAGTTCTAGACAGACTGGAAAACTGGGTTGGGTTATCTGGGATGGTCCTTAAATGGTTCAGGTCATATTTTAAAAGGGAGAAGTTATTATGTGAGTATAGGAGAGCATAAGTCTAAGGGCAACTCCATGCCAAGTCAAATAATAAGAAAGAGCCAAATCACAGCTATGCAGATGGTACCCAGGTTTACCTAGCCTTATGACTACATTGACTCCCTCTGTCAATGCGTTGATGAAATTAACAGTTGGATGTGCCAAAACTTTCTTTAGTTAAACTGGAACAAAACTGAAGTTCTCAAGGTGAACGCATACCTTGCCTCTAGCGGTCAAACAACTAAAACTCATGTCAAGAATCTTGGTGTGATTCTGGAGTCAGACCTTAGTTTTGGTAGTCATGTCAAAGCAGTTTCCAAAATCATCATACTATCATCTCAAAAACATTGCAAGAATTAGATGTTTTGTCTAGTCAAGACTTGGAGAAACTTGTTCATGCCTTTATCACCAGCAGGGTGGACTATTGTAATGGTCTCCTCACCGGAAGACCATTAGACAGCTGCAGCTCATACAGAACGGTGCTGCCAGGATTTCGACTAGAACCAGAAAATCTGTACATATCACACCAGTCCTCAAGTCCTTACACTGGCTTCTAATTATATTTAGGATTGATTTTAAAGTACTTTTACTTGTTTATAAATCACTCAATGTCCCAGGACCTAAATACATTACAGATCACTGCTCACTGATTATAAACCACTCAGACAACAGACTACTAGAAATTACTACTATAAATTAGAAATACCAAGGGTTCACACAAAACAAGGGGAGTCCGCTTTTAGCTATTATGCCACCCGCAGTTGGAACCAGCTGCCAGAAGAGATCAGATGTGCTAAAACATGAGCTGCATTTATACATACTCAAAACTCATCTGTTTAGCTGTGCATTTACTGAATAAGCACTGTGCTATGTCCAAACTAATTGTATTTTATGTATAACTATTTTAATTCATTAAGTCATTTTTTAAATCATTTTAATTCATAAACCTTTCTTCAAATTATTGTTGTGATTTTTTTCTTTTTAATGATTATTTTACTATCTTTTATGTAAAGCACTTTGAATTACCATTTTGTCTGAAATGTGCTATATAAATAAACTTGCCTTGGCTTGCCTTTGTCAGTCATACTGCTTTGTCCACCATTTTCATTTCATCCTCATATGCCGAACCACATCAATTTTGTGACAGTGCCATCTATTGGTCAGCAGTTATAAACTTTTGTGATAAGGGTGCTTTTACTTACGTTTTATGAACTGCTTTTCTTACTATCATCACTAGAGATGTCCACAAATATTTCACTTTGTTACTGGTGTGCTTGTACCCCAATAATCGCCACTTGTGTTTGAATTTTTACTCACTGACTGATAACGAAATTGACATGTCTGTATTCATGAAGATGTGGCCTGCCCTATGAATAAAATGCTCTAGAATAAAAACTCAGGTAAGTTCACATTTCTCAAAAGTGATATTAATTTCTTTGTGTAAACTTAAACCTTAAAGAGCTCCTATAGATGAATTTGGCATTTTATTACCGGAACTGCCAAATATTACAGTGAAGATGCATAGGCCTGACTTGGCTACATCAACTGGATCAAGAAAAGCAGCATTACCTGTTTGAATCTTGACCCTGTGCAGTCTGGAGGTGAACTGGTCATTAACAGTGAACAAATGGCCATTCTCAATCTCTTTAGATTTAGGCTCTTTAGTGAGGACTCGCTGCGTTGGCTTTCCACAAGCAAGAGACTGTAGCGCCCGCACAAGCTCTCTCTCAGGGATATCGGTCTCTTGCTGAATCTCCTGTCATCACAGGGCAAAACAAAATCCTCTGTTAGTTTATTACTGAAAACTACCGCATACACTGTTATTTTTAACAACCAGATTTGGGCAGTAAAAACATATTTTAACACACTGTTTGGCCATTAAGTTTTCTAAACAGCACATTGGATTAGACATTAGACTATTTCCTGGTCCTTCTTCGAAAAGTATGGCAGTATTAAGAAAGAACTGTTTGAACAGCTTCTCAGATTTGATTTAAAGTAGTAAAAAAATGGGGCAGGAAAAAAAAGAATTCACAAATAAAATGAGATCGACAAATTCATGTTAGATGTTGCACAAAAATGAATGGAATTCACAAATAGAATAAGATTTGCAAATATTTTTTAAATATTTATATTTTTTAACAAACAACTCCATCTTTTATTCATTTGCTGATCGCCACATACATTTGTGGATCTTAATCTTTTATTGGTATTATGCAAAAAGTCTGCCCCCTATATTAAAGTGGCATTAGAATTGTTCTGGTTGATTAACGTCTATTAACCAGTTTATACTGTTAATTTCAATCAAAAACTTTGATCATAACTAAGAAATGTTTATCAGGTGAACATGCATTTTACACAAAACCAAAATGTATTTCACACAAACCAGCAAACAGATATATAGCGAGTAGGAGAAAACGTAGATCATTTTACCCACATCAAATACTACCCAAATCAAATACAAACACTACCGTTGTTTTATCACAAAATGTAGTTTAACAGTTTTTGGGCAAGAATTTAGCTACATTTCCAATCTACAGTTGATTTATGATATTCTTTACACAAACACTTCTCTCTCCTCTCCCAATAGTTTCCAGTCACATTGTCTTTCCAGTGAACATTTCAACAAAGCACAAGTTAACAATTTTGTCTCACCATTAAGTATATTAATTGTTGCATTTTTAGTCAACTTTACAATCACCCAGACATTTTTTTTTCTTCATCAGTGGCATTGAGACACCAGCTAGCAGAACTTTAACATTTCAAATGGCATTATTATTATCCAGACAGAACAGTACTTTTATTTTCTCCTTTGTCCAGCTTTCCTGTAGTGTCACATAACTACAGTTATATGTTACAATACAAAGGGACCGGTGTTCAAAACCAGACCAAATACACAGTTTTTATTAGGACAGATGCTGAAAATTGTGTATGAAGATGACAAATTGATATCTATCACACTCTAAATGTTCTGTTAACTTACTATTTAAAGTAAATTACCAAGCCTATTCATTTTACACTGTAATATGCAACTGACGGGTCAGTGTAAAGAATTCAGCTTACCTGTTCGTCTGGGACAGGGCTCGCAAAATCGCTAGCCCGACGTCCCGGGGCTATTATGTCATTCAGTCAGGCTACCAAAATGTATTTCCGCCCTGCCCGTCGGACTATCTGATAAGGAGGAAAAATATATTGCAATGCTTTTGCATTCTCTCACAAATTTGGTCGGGTAATTATGTTGCATGTAATTTTTGGGCATCGGGGAACCACTATCAATATGTGGGGTATTGAAATCATGTTTGAATGCGCGCTCGCTTTCAACTTTCACTTTGTGATCGTGCTGTGAACTGTGCATCAGTGACGCTCATCCTGTCAATCATTACTTTCTTCACATGACAAGTGAAATCTCCCGCAGCAAGATTAAACGTGATTGAGAGCGCATGCGCAGTGGAGAGAAAATCGCTGATAGTTTTGTGTATGCGTGTGAAAATAAGAGGCACATGTATTTACGCAGGTATTTCAGTTCTGAAGTGGAGACCGATACAGAGATGGAGAAAGCTGAGGAAGGAAATGCTATGCCCTAAACTTCGAGTGGCATTTTCTAATCTGTGACTTCACTTGAAATTTCAGATTCAAAATCTGACACAGACTGAATTATGTTCTATATTGTTTTTACAAGTTCATAGAAATTTCAGTTCAGTTAGAACCCAATATTTGTATTGATGATTGCAATTTGATTATTTTACACGATTGTTGTTTGTGTTTTGTAAATGTTTTTGATTGATGTTTTGTCTCTTTTACAATATTCTACATTAAAAATAATGTCTTTTTTAATTTGGGCTACTTAAATTCATTTCGGGCTACCAAAATCTGAAGCCTGCCTGCTCGAAGGGCTATCAGGGATTTTGAAATTTGCGAGCCCTGTAGGATAAAGATGAACACATGCAAATCTCTCTAAATAATTAAAGCTGTAATCCATAATTTTTGCCTCTCTATCGTCAACTCGTTTGAAATAAAATTTCAGGCTACTTTTATTATGCATGTTGTCAAATGAAGCCAAACTAACAATTCCCAGGAAATTGGACCCAACAGCTCAAATTATAAATCATAAATATAAACTTATTGTTGCAAATGTTTTGAACATTGAACATCAGTGTTCAAACAGTTTTGAACACTGATCTGTTATGTACTTGCTCAATAACTATAATGTTTGTTCTTTTTCAATTTAAAAGTTACAGATTGCAGCTTTAACCAAATATGTTTAAAGTTAGCATTGTAAGGCTGTACAGGCAGACCTTGAACGTATGGGCAATGTTTACATTAACAAATTTATGTTTAGACGCAGTATGTGTGGCAGAGGTGTGAACCTTCACCTGCCTTACGATTTGATATGATTCATGATGCATCTTGTCCTCGGTTTCTTTTATTAATAAAACTTTTTAATTAAACTCTTTCTTTAACAGCCTTTTATGACTTGTATGGGGGAATTTATAAACTTTGTGACTATATATAAGGCTATATTAAAGACAGATAAATAACAATGCGTAGCCTCACAATTCTGCAAAGAAAAAAATACATTGCTTTTGTTTTGTTCCAGAAAACTTTATACCTATTATATACTAGGAAAGATCAAAGTTCAGAAATATGTGAGACTGTGCTTCCTTTACAGTTCCCTACATGTGCACACTGATCTCATCGAGAGAGAGAGAGCATGTGACATGGCAGTGATGATTCTTGGTGTGTACAGCGGACTTAGCAGGCAATTATCTAATAAATTATATCTACGTTAAACTAATTCTTTTCCTCTAAAGCTCATGACACAACAAACTGACATCAAAGAATGAGAGGCAACGATGATGACTGTGCGTTACACTTGAAAATGCCACAAAGACTACAGCCTAACTGACATGAGTTCCGCGGCTGCATGGGAAAATAACTCACATCGGCAGGTGGCAGCAGACTGTATTCATTAATAATACCATGTAACTGTTTTCTGTGTTGTACATTTGATGAAATAAATAAAATTTAATTGAATCGTTCACAAAGAGAAATCAGAAGCAATCCAGCAGGAACCAACTACAGCCAACGAGGAACACAACGAAAAACTAGGCCGACCAAAACTCAGAACAGCCCAGCTGTTTGCTTGGTGTGTCCCAGGCTTAACTCAATCACAGGAGAGAAAAATGAGTACTGTACCTCAAAGGCAGTTTTCTCTCTGTTGTTGAAGAGCATGAGGATGGTCATCTGGAATGTGGAAACCTGTAGAATGTGTTTTCTGGTATTAGAGCCTGTAACCTGAGCTCCACCCACTATATCTGAACCGTCCTCCTGTAGGGACAAGGAAACCACAATAAAGGTCAATGTAAAGAACTGACTGTTCATGTTTTATTTGACAGTTTGTTGATGGTGTATACACCTTTTTAATTGGCCCATAAAAGGTGGCATTGAGGTCTGCAGAACCCATATGATGCTGCAATGTGAGCTGCCTGCCACTGTGCTTGGCCAAGTAAAATCTGTGATAAAAGTTGACAAAGGCGGTAAACACAAAAACAAACACATACACAAAACCCCAAAAAGTAACTAGTGGTTGACTGATATGTGTTGTTTATTGGCCAATGCCGATGGTGAGAAAGCAATGTGGTCGACTGGCCGATATAACACAATTATGATTACAGCAAATGTGAGAGAGAAAACTGGTAAAACAAAATGAACATTTATTGTTTATTATGAACTTAGCTAGCAAAACTGAGGAAGACCAAAGCATAGGATTTGTCATTGTTTGTGAGGTAGAATGTTTTCAGTTTTGTTTACCAATCTGACACCTCACTGTACTGTTTGAAGACTTTGCTGCCCGCCAGAGTGTTGTTTTGTGTAACACAACATAACATCACATTAAAAGTGAATATTTTACTATCTTTACTTCACTGTCCCATCAGACGCTGGCTTTACATCTAGGTGGAATTTGTAGGGTACATACTGCTAATTTGCTACATGGTAGCCAAATGTAAAGATTTATTGGCCCATGCTGATAATGAAAAATGTCATTCGATAATATGTGATTATCAAACAAGTGATTATACTAACAAACTAGAAAATGCTTAAAAGTACAATAAACACCTTCTAAAGACCTCAAATGCATGTCTTGGTGAAGGGGGGATGTTGCATTTGGGAGTCGCTGACTGGGTGGGCCAGTAACCTGTTGTTAGGACCCTCATTGTAAGATCAACACCACCTAAAGACACCTGAAAACGAAGCATCAAAGAGGCACATGAACACAATGAAATTACTAAACAGTCTAATTCCAGGTCGTGCAGTAATGCCACAGAGTGCATGTTGTTTCTTTCATTGTATTTTACCCCTGTTGATATAAGATGTTGGCGAAACTCATCCATGGTTGTGTTAGATATGCTCATGTCCCTGAACATGCCTTCCAGTTTAGATGTGAACTGACAGCCACACTCTGTCTGTGGAAGAAACAAAAATAAATTAGATGTAAACAGCATTTTAAGCACGCGGACCCCGCAGTCTGTACAGATGTTGTTCTTGCCTTTAGCTTTGAGATCATGTTTTTCTCAGAGTCATCAGAAACGCTCTTGTTGGTGAGAAGTCTTCTGGCCAGGTGCTGCTTGTAGTAGCGCTCAAACACATCCTTCTCCTGCATAAACCTGAAGAGCACCATGGCCTTGTCCAAAATGAACTCCACCTCTTGCTCTGTCAGCTTCATGGGGAAAAAATGTAAAATCTGAACCTCCAAAAAATATTTAAAAAAAAAACAAACCTGCATTGTCTCGCAATTTTCTATTCTTATTATTCTCCGGATTCTTATCTTACAAGCATTACCTCACAATAAAATTAGCCACAAGATTATTAATTATTAATAAATCTTAATACTGGATTTATAATGTGAAAATGTAATTTCTAACATGTAATCTGTATTTTATATGTATATAATATTTGAAGTTGTGGTAAAAAAATAAAACGTTCCTGACAGGTTACGAGGGAATAAGTCATTAAACTTTACGATTTCAAAAACAAATATTACTTACACTGTAAAAAATGGCCACAGTTGAACAGAAAGTTAAAAAACAAACTCATCCAATGAGCCTCAAAATGGTTCATCTGAAGAAAAGCTCAGATGATTGATGCTGATAAAATGACACTTTTTATTATAGTAATGCGATACTTTTAACATTGTGTCATTTTAATAATCCAATAACAATCGTTGTAAAGTAACCTCTATGTTTATGCTACATATTTATTGCAATATACAGCTGAAAGTGTACGTTGGCTTATTTTCCAACCCACTTTGTATTGTTACAATGTTGGTAATATGTGTAAATGAACAATTTTCACTTTTTCTGTTACCCAAACTGAAAAATTCATATTTTTTTGCCAGCATAAATCCATCAGATTATGCAAAAGGGACTACTGACATCTTACAGGCCTTTGTGAAAATACAGATTTTATTTTTGTATTTTCACCCCTAGATAGTCGGATCAACAGAAAGCAAAAAGCTCAGTGCATTGGGGGTGTTGCAGTTTTCCTACTTATCATCTGGCAGACTTTTGCTAACAAAATCACGACAGCAGGTAATGTCACTTAATCATGGATACACAGGCAGTGACTCACTCCTTTAACTCCTTTCTTTAGCTTGTCATCTATGAAGAGTGAGAGATACTCAGGTGAACGAGAATTGAGGTTGAGGAAATACTCAAAGTCTCCTGCGATAGTCTGTTTGAACAAGCGGTCACTATTAAAGGAATTTTGTAGGAAGCGATCGAACCTTGACTTCAGATCCAAAAGACCCTAAAAGAAGAGAAAAAGGGAAGGGACAGAAAAACAGGTTTTGATGTGAAAGGTTTTCTCCATCTTATGCATTCTCTTAGGTGGTGAGATTTCCTATCTTGTTACCTGAATGTAGTCAACTGGGTTCTTCCCCTCTCCTTCCTCTGAAACTAAAGCTTTTCCCTGTTCTCGTAGATAAGAGCTCATACACTCACACATGGTCTTTAGGCCGTTTGGTACCCTGCTGAACAACTTGTACATGCAGGCCAGATCTAGGTGCACAAACACATGTACACACAGCATTTATTATGGCATAATTATGGAGTTTACAAAATACAATGAAAATGTAAACAATGCAATTCTAAAAGAGAACAGAAATCAGCTGAAGTTAGGCATCAGGGGACATTAAAAGGACCAACACTAAGTATTTAGTTGACTGGCTACAAATTACTTAAAAACAAAACTAGCATTTAAAACAGGTAAACTTTTAATTACACCACACTGTCATATAATACACAAGGTGAATGTGGACGCTTCTCTAGGAGACGAGCTAAACATCTTTTATGCTCGCTTCGAGGCTGCAGCTCACAGCGCTAACGGCGTTAGCAGCGCTAACTGTGCGTTCACACCGCCGCCGGCGAGAGCGTCAAAATTCGCTTTGGGCGCCCTGCCAGCAACGCTGTGCGTTCACACCGCCACCGGCGAGAGCGTCAAAAAGCGTCGAATGCTTGGTCTTGTATTTAAAGCGGCCGCAAAGCAAACAAGCATGTCGATCTTGTGCAGACTGACCACAAGTAGGGTGTAAGTTAACCTCATTAAATATTTTAAACGTGAAAATAAGAAATTATGGGGTAAATTATGGGGAAACCCGCCACAGCAATAATTAACTTCTCCATTTTTCTTGGGAACTAATGTGGCCGGAATCAAAGTTTACAGGACTGCGTTCCTTGGAAACCTCTCAAGCGGTGAACTTCTACATTCTGATTGGTTGCCGCCGAGCCACGTCATAGCTCATTACCATAAAGTTGACCTGACTTCAACTCTCTCCGATGCCCACACCGCCCAAAACGTGCCGCGCCGCTCTCGCCGCTTCTCGCCGCCGGCTCACATTGAAAATGAATGACTTCCGGCCACTTTGACGCTCTCGCCGCCGGCGGTGTAAACGCACAGTAACAGCGCTATAGGCAGCACACACGAGAAGCATGGACAGACAACGCGTTCATCATCTCGGAGCGTGAGAAAGGCATTCAGGAGAGTGAATACCAGGAGAGCAGCAGGACCAGATGGCATCACGGGTCGGGTCCTTAAGGCCTGTGCCGACCAGCTTGCTCCTGTGTTCACTGAGATCTTCAACCTCTCCCTGGAACAGTCT
>JAZGTJ010018821.1:0-11225 GCA_036877575.1 Botia almorhae | reverse complement strand
ATTCTAATTTTTCAAACAAGGAAAACAATCCAAATAAATAAGAAAGATTCTGCACTATTTCTTGGTTGCTAATTAAGTAAACAAATATGTGACATTGAGAAGGTTAACTCCTTTGTATAAAAGGGCAGATTTTGTTATAAAACACTCTTTGGAACATTCTCAGATTATGCAGGAATAACATGGATCATCAGGTTTTGTGCATACTTGCAGAACATGTGCCAGCTCCAGCGTTTTCTGTCATTAAAGTAAAAAAGTAAATTCAATTCAAGTGAATTTTTTGCCCAGATTGTTGCTGCTTATATCATTTATAATAAATGTTTATAAGTTGTATTAAATTAGAAAAATACAAAATAGGGGCTAACCGAGCGTTCAGCATCGCACTCTATGTAATAGTAGTTTCAACAGCACCAACATAAAATCAACAGCATTTATGTCTGTTACTTATAGGGCTGCACAATATTAAAGGACAATGCAATATGCGATAACTTGCTAAATAATGCAGTATAGGATATGCAATTCAATAATGTTTATTAATGTGATATTTTGCAATACTAGGCAGCCCTACTTACAAACCTCACTATTGATGTCCTCTGCAGTGTCATTGGGGGTCGTGGTCATTGGACCGTTCATGTATGCAAGAGGCAGAGAGCTAGAACACTGGAACGACATGGTCACCAAACCACAGGAACTGGTGAAGCAATGGCATGCACTGGGAGCAACTCACACGGTACAGAGTCCACACTGAAGAGCCTGCATCAAACTTAATGGCAACCTTCCTCTTTAAAAACAACGACAGCCTTTTCTCTTTGTTTGGAAACCAGAAAACGAAATGAAATTAAACAAAGGGAAATGAGAATTGTTTATTGATAGCACAAATGTCAGAATGAGGTTTGTCTGTAATTACAAAATTTTGATTGGTTGTTTCCCCAAGGTCACATTAGAACTATATTAGCTATAATAATATAGTTCTAATATATATTTGAACTTATATTGTGCAGTCTAGTTGACAAGCACACAGGGTAACTCGTGGTGCATTTTGCAATACAGTTGCATATTGTGACCTGGATGAGTGTAGCTGCATTGACCCTGGACATTGGGTGTAGATAATCCACTGCAGTAAGGCCTCTTATGGACTAATCACATAGTTCAGAAAGGCTAGCAGATTGCAGCTTGGCGTCTTGCACCTGTTCTTGTATTCTACACACAGCCAGTGTGGATCGCTAAGATTTAAACACAACATTTAGTGACCCGGCTCGCAATTCTGGCTTTTTATTGGTGCTTTAGAGTTAGATGACAGACAGAGATGTCCTTTGAGCAATAGGACAATAAAAGTAGTTATGTCCTATATTTGTTTTTGCTTTAAGAGCATATAAAGTTCAACTCTAATGCAAATGGCTGAAATGAGCTCCTTAAATTTTGGGACGTGGTTTTTATGCTTAGGCCACCTCAGATGTTCCAAAGCACTTGAACATTCAGCCTCACAAGAGGGTGTGGAACACTGCTGCCCTCAGACTTCGGTTCCTCGGAATGTTCTTCACAGAGCATTTTATGACTTTATACAACTTGGGGCAGCTTCCTAGGTGTGTAAAGTTCTGTTGACGGTGCCCTGCCTGGCGGCCGTTATTGGCACCACAAAGAAGCGTTGAGCATCGCTGAAGAACCTCTGCCGTCACAGAGTACTGGCCATTAATCTGTTTCAGTCTGACCACCGTCACAGCCGAAGAGAAGCCGAAAGAGTATCGCGAGGTGCCACGGAAAACACGCTCCCCCTCGCCGAAATACGCCCCTTCCTCCCAGGTCAGCATGGAGCCATCCTCCTGGCCCATGTTGGCCAGGTTACAGAGGGCCAGCAGGCAGGAGCTCCGGAGTTCTTCATTTCCACTGTGCTGGAGAAGAGCCGACACCAATCGTGGAACAGCTCCAAGCCTCAGGAATCTCTCCTGCTGCAAGGCTGAACAAAAAGGACTTTCACTTCCTGATACCAGGAGCAACAGTGGCACATTGCAGATTGATATATAATGCAATTTAATTATAGAAACTGGACTTACAGCACATACAACTGTATAAATTAAATTAACGCTTAACTAATAAGTAGATCATCTGTCCCTAATTACGGACATAATAATAACACAATCAAAATTTTGTGATCGTATGACAAAATAAAGTTAAACCCCCATTCACTATTATGTTAATCAGAACTAAGTGTTAGTATTAGAGTAACAGGACAAAAGTTCAAGTTTACTCACTGCTGTCATAGCAGATTCTGGCAATGGCCTGGCTGACATACAGGAGAAGGTCTTGGTCTTGGCTGAGCAGTAAGGTCACAAGGGCAGACACAATACCTGTATCAAAGCACTGCTGTTTCACTGGAGCTGAGGACAGGTGGGAATACAGAATGGACAGAGATTACATCATCCTTCAGAATATTGTGATATCATAGGTCATATCACACTAAAGGTCAATGCTATCGCTATGGTTTAATGAGTTAGTAGGAAAGTCACTGCACTCAGAGGCTACATTTGTAATACAAGTCAAGCTGCTTAAAGACTGATATCTCTAAAATTGCTTGCTAGGGCCACAATAAAGATTAACATTTTAAACCAACAATTAGACCTGATGTCAACTGTACCATAATGTTTGTTTAGTGAGTTCAAATTGATGCAAGATAAAAAACTTTGTCTAGCTACTGCAAATGCTGGTAAGTATTTTCCTTCCCCTATTCTTATCGCTTATCGCTAGTCTTTAATGATTGGCTCTTTTTACTGGAAGGTGGGACTTCCTTTGCTAGAGCGGCCATAGTAGAAGTTGCACTTTCCCCCATTCCTAGTAAAACCACAGCAGGGTCTTATATCTATAGTGTTTGAATACACTACTGAACATATACTTTATAATACATGTTTATGTAAAACGTCATTACCATCTCTGGCAAGCTCAGCCACCAGTCTGACTGTATGAATAGTCAGCGAACTCTTTCTTCTTAAAATCTGGGCCAGAACAGGCAGAATCCCACTTTCTGCCACCTGCTCAGCGATGCCTTGCTCTAGGGTAGGCGACACACATACACATTTAAAACAATGAAGACACATTTATCCACCCAACCTCTAAAAGCACAGCAAATGGATGCAGCTGTCTCCAACGTGCTGAACTATTCTCATCCACTCATCCTGAAAAATAAACACATGCCATGCATGGATTAATCACAATCCCAAAGCATGTTTTCCCGTAAGCATCAAGGTGTCTTGTTTCTGGTCACCTGACCACTTGTGTTTAAGTAAACAGTCTTAAGTAAATCAGTCCTGTCACCCAGTGGCTTTGAGGGAGACAAGTGAGGATTAGAGTGTCTCTGTTTTCGAATCCACAGGGGTCACATGTTTTTATACAGGCATCCTTCTTGACACATTAAATATGTCACTCTGTGGGGGTTTATTATACTATAATGACCATTAGATTGTACATCATCACATTTGATAATGTGTACACAGCTATTTATCAAAAATAAATAAGCAAAGCAGTAGGATGGACCTAAAGTAACAGTTATGTAAGCACTGGCCAATCCAACGTGGTTATCAGCCAATGTGTATAATCTTAAAAAAAGTATATATATATATATATATATACACACATATTAATATATATATATATATATATATATATATATATATATATACTGTATAATTAATTTTATAGAGCACCAAATAATAATAACCAATGATAATAACATGATGATGTCTAAAACTGTGCTGTCTAAACCAGCGTGTCATTACAATGCACACTAAGCAGCTTTCAGTACTAACACAGTTTGCTGGCACAATCTGCATCTAACTAGTTTAAACAAAAGCTCATACAACCCAATAGAGGTTTCATTAACTTAATCTTATTTGGGCATAATAGTAGGCGTAATATTAGAATAAATGTAACAAAATCAGTAACAAAAATCTGTTTGATTGTTAAACAAGTGCTAAATCAGTACAGGTGTATGTATAAGTATGCAGCGACTCACTTCTCTCTATGGCAACAGTCAGCACTGTGTCCAAATATGGCTTTAGTTCCTCCTCCACAAGTTCTGTGCTCACACTGATGGCCTCTATTGCAGCACTTAATAAATCTAAGAAAATATAGTATAGATATATTTGCTCCTCATGAATGTATTTCATCATGTATATTGTTCAGTTTTCTCTTGTTTTTTCTACTTACCCTTTTGGGCACTTGGCAGTGGCCGACTGGCTCTCATTCTGTCCATATGTATCTACACAAGGTTTAGTTCCCGTTTAGTTCTCAGTTTTGTTTACATCCCAGATTACCACGACAGCTCAGACTGCATTTCTGTTCTAAAATCACACGCAGCTCCATCTTCCCCTTCTGTTTTTCAGTTTTCAATGCAACAGTCCCATGTTTGTCCAGCTATAGCGTCCGTCATCTGGCTGCACATGCGTTTCTCTGTTTGTGACACGTGCCCTTCCTTTGTTAATTTCTCAATCCCTGTCTATATTCCCTCTCTTTCTCCGCACCACTTAGACCGCTCTGATTCAGACCTGAACTAATGCACTCCAAATCCTATCTCGCCAAAGCTCCACGCTGGCCAAGGTTGGCTGTGGGTCACACTGTGGAGCACCCTGGTCAGTTTGCTACTATAGAGCAAGAGAGAGAGAGAGAGGAGGAACAAACAGACAAACAAAATTGTTGGCTTAGCTACAAATCTGACTACATGGGCTGGATTTTCACTACATGCTCAACAGGGATTGGAACACAGGAAAGCTGATTTGTGAGGAAATACAAACATTTACAAATGCAGTTGAATTGAATCAGGCTAATTAATCCAAATGATTGAAAACTAAACAGTACTTTTATTAATATTTGTCAGAGTGTACAAAACCAATAAAAGATAACTAACTAGATATATACATTTTCTGAAGAATGTGTGACTGCTGCTTGCTTGGTACAAGTCGCCATGTTACTGGTCCTTCATTACTTAGTTCCTAAGGTGTTCAGAGTTTATAGGGTGTTTTGGGTGATGGTTATAAAATACAAATAGCTTAAAAAGTAACACTTTAATACAAGCTTATGATGAGCAATCTGCAAATCTTACTGAATACAGGCTACAGTTCACATACGCTACACAACAGACACAAAGAGGGAAATAAATAGTCTGAAAACTACAAAATGTCCAATCAATGTTATTACTCAAACTAAATTGCTCTGAGATTGTACAATTAGGTACAACAGAATCATAAAGACATTTCGGAAAAAAAATTCTAAAGTGAAGTTAACAGAAACTGTTAATGAGATTCATATAAACAGAATAAAACACAGTGCTCAAAAAAGTAAAAGCGTGCATGCTACTTTTATAGCATACATTCTGTGTACATTTCTTCTTAACTGTGAGCAACTAAATAATCGTTAAAGAGCATCAAATGACTGGTACAGTTTAAATTAAAACATCACAATAAGGAAAATGTTCACGACCCACATTAATTCTTGACTGAGCAGACTGAAGGAAAAAGTATTCACTCTTGAGAGAAGCTAAGAAGTCACACATTATAAAACTAAAATTTTCTTTGAAAATTTTTTTGCACTCAGAATTCACAGTGTCCTTCCGCGCCCCTCCGGCACACGAAATTAAGCAAGACCTGCGCTGGTGGAATTCAGTCCACTTGAAATGGTTTCGTATCCTACAGAAACCAGCGTTAATACGCTGCTCTCCATCTCTGTGGGCTGTGGAACCTCTGTAACAGCTGAATCCAGACGAATCTGTTTTCCTTTTTTTCGACTTCTTTTGCCTTTGTCCTTTGATTTGCCATCTTCTGTGGCAGATTTGGGCTTACGGTTGCGTTTCCGTATCCGTCTCGCCGGAGGTTCGGGTTTGGGGTCCGTGTTCCCTGAGAGGATTCGAATTTGACGGTCGATGACGGTATCAATGATATCAAGGGCCACGTCCATCATTCCATTACCGAGACCGTGTGTGACGTTGGAGAACAAACGGCTGTTCACAGGATCATTAAAAATCTTCCTCATTTCTTCTAGATAGTTCCTGTTAGACAGAAAGACACAACCAGAACAACAGCATGAATATAATCACAACCATTTATATACAATTACACTGTATTCGTTTTTCTGGTGTAGACTGTGGAAACAGTGGCTGAGTCCATTAGAACGTTTCAGTACCATGGCATCAAATGTGTTACCTTGTCTCAATGATTTTTGACCAGTGCTGCACCTGGTTCGTTTCAGGAAGCAACTGTTTTGCCATGTTTTCATAATCCACATACTGCAGCGCAAAGTCCTTCATGTCTTTGCAAAGGGCCGCTGTGTCACCTTAGACATTTCACATCGTTTATTTTCAACATCATATCTCTATTTATACATCTATACATTGACACATACATCTATTTGTCTACAAACTAGTGTTTAAATCTTGATCCAGACCTACCTTCAGTTAATTTGGAAAAAGAACTGGACACGGCTGTGTTCGTGCTGGGTGCGAGACCAAAGACGTTGAGGGACTCCAGCAGAGTCTTTTTACTGGCCGGACCTCGACTGACTCTCGTGTAGGCGGCCAGAGATCGGAGCGACATCTTCTCAGGTGGTTCCAATCTCCTCTTCACCTCCTCGTAGTGGATCTGGTACTTGCGGGCCTTTGAGCTCTTCATGTTAGGGTCCAGAAGGGAGGCCACTTCTGCAAACGGGACCTGCAGTGAGTTCACTGCACTGTCCTGAGAAGGTGCTGCGCTCTGGACTTCTGGTGGACCCTGTGGTGCTACATGGCCTTGTGTTGAAATATGCGCTTCCATGTGACCCTGAGGTGGCTGAGAATGTAGATGCGTTACCGTCTGGATGTGTGACTGAGTCTGGATGTGAGATGGCGCTTGGATGTGCGATTGAACAGTGTGCTGTATGGCCTGGCAAGAGACTTCTTGAGGTACCACGTGCTGGGCGATGATCTGTGTGATGTTTGGAGGTTGTTGCTGAGGCTGATACATGGATATAATGGGGTTGCTGACAGCGACACGAACAATCTCACTGTTCTGGGGAACAGCAGACATGTGCATACCCGTAGACGGATCCATATTTTCCCTCTCGCTGGTACAATGATGATCAGTGTTTTTGTGTCGCTTTGTATCTAAGAAACAAGACCAGTGGTGATCATAATGAGGAAGTAGTTTATATTTATAAAAATTATATGAAGTCATTTTATAAAATAAAACATTACGTCAAATAAGACAATATTGAAGTCACATTCAATATGCACAGAGGGTAGAAAATAAGAATTTAGACATCAAATGAGAATTAAATTGGTTTCAGAGGCAAAATAAAATTAACATTTTTAATTAGTGTTCTGTGTAGTAACCTACAAAGATTAATTTTGCATAATACGACCAGGGCAATACATTCCAAAATTACCAAATATGGTCCAGTTTATTGCTCTATTCCATATTGTTTTATTTAAAGTTAAATGCATAACCGGTTTGGTACAATTAGGACATTTCGATTTTGTTAAAGACATTTCACAATTTACGTCATTATAATAAAGGTAAGCGCGTGAGGACTCGTTACGTCGTGTTTGGACAGCGTCACAACTGCGCGAGATGTCTGCTGCTGAACTTCAGAGCGCGTGCATGTGAGCGCGCGACGGTATGATTCTTCCACGCTCTGAACCTTAAAACAACCCAGTATAGACATTAAACTCGGTTACAACAAATGCATTTGATAAAGTATAAGTATGTGATTTTATGTTGCGTTTATTGCACGTATAGAGAAGCCATTAACGTAGATAGGCGAGTTCATTAGTCACTGTTGATTGGAGCGATAATCTACTTGTTTTGATGTATAGTAGGGAAGGCCAAAGCCACCATCGTGTTTGAAACGTGATATTCAATCGCCTCATGTGCTCAAAAGCGTCCAAACGTCCGTTTCATTCGGACTCTGTTGGTAACGAGCGCTAACCTTCAATCGGACACAAGTTGCTGACAGTATTCTTACTTACCGCTCTATGGTTATAGTCGTTTTTAAACCTCACTGATCCTAGAACAGTCCATGGCGAACCGATCGAAGGTCTTCTTCTTCACCGATCCCGTTTCGGCGGGTTGCAAATCAGCAGACAGAGCACAGACGCCATCGCTGCCACAGCTCGTACGTTCATTGGATCATATCGCTGTCAATCACAGTCCTTGCTGGTTATTATTCGCCAAGCCCGTGTCAATCGTATTGGGTTGGCGCAAACAGGCGGAATATCCGGAGCTTAGAGGGGTTGTGAACAAAGATCTTAGGCGGCTCGATGCTGAACGTTTATTATATTGTATATCTTATTATATTACATCTTATTAAACGTAATAATAAATATAAGTAGTCAACTATGATCAAGTCACGCGCATCGTGGATTTATAATTTGCTTAATTTGTCATTTTTTAAATTGATGTGAAAAAATACAGATTGAAATATCAGGCAAACTGGCGTAAAATAATTTTGTCAGTCTCGTCTCATCAGACCTTCTAAAAACTTTGAAACGGGGTTCGTTTATTTTCTGTTGTTTATTACTGGTTCTTGCCCCTAGATGGGAGTATTTCCACTCAAATGGCACTACGTGTAATGATTTTATTATGATCACCGTGGTGCTCTATATCTCAAAGCTGTAATGTATGTCTGCGTTTTCACCTCGACGAACAGTTAGATTTTACTGCTAATTAATAAAGCCAAAGTTATTATCTAGAATATACTATCAGTGGAAGGGATAGTTGTAAAAAAGAAACAGGAGTTATTAATGTGAGCAATTATTTAAAGCTGTTTCCATGCATTGGGAGATGGTTTCTACCCTTTGTTCTGGCCTCTTGACACAGAGAATTCATATTTTTACCCGTTATCTGTTTGTCACAAATGAAGTGTCAGCACAAAAGCCCCAAGGGGACTGCAGGGGGGAGAAGTTGAGTCAAATGTAATTTGTGCTGGAAAAGCATAAATATTTCCTTCTTCAGCAACCTCTGAATCAGACTTGTCAGGTCAGATTGACAGAAAAACCCAGGGTCTGCCAGCATTCATTACCTCTGGCTTTTTAAATTGCCTAAGCTTGCTTGCTTTGCATGCATCAAATTAAAAAAGGTTCTCCGTCTTTCTTTGACTTTTCAGACATAAGTCTATGTGGTGCTTTAGTGAATGAAAACAAAAAACAGATTCTAGATGTTCTGAAAACATAAACGCAATCAAAAGCACAGCTGAATACTGCTTTCTCTTTTGACCTGTATAAAATCACTGTTATACTTGTGTAAATGTCTTAGGTCTTAGAAGTGAACCAAATCAGTTTTGTTTTTATTTATTAACCTATTTCATTGCGGAGCAAGATTGATGCTCGGTACATTAATAATTCTGTTGATGAAAACCACATTAACAGAGGAACGACGCTTGATGAGGCTGTGTGGCTCTTCGACAGCATGCTCCACTTCAAACACTATCTCAGCCTAGCATCCAGAGTGCCCGCGGCAGCCAGGGCTAAATGCTCTGCTGTTGTCCCGCTGCCAAGCTGCGGGGAGAGATGCAGATGGAGGAAACAGGGTCTCAGTCATATTCAATTCTAAATTCTTAACCAACAAGGAAGTCTAAAGCCTTCACAACAGGAAACTCAAAAATCAATTTATAATTTAGAGCACATACAAGGTTTGTTCTTTTATGATAGCCCATTGTCTATGTGTGTGTGACAGTTGAATTAGCACGCTAAATATGATAGATGCTAAACATAACAGCCAGAGACTGATTATAGAATACGTCTGAAAATAGCTCCAAAACAGAATGCTAGTTGATTGGCGTCCACACATGTGCTAAGACTTGTCTATGCAAATCATATTGTTCATACAAACATCTAGCACTGATATCTCACCTTCATCCTCTGTGATATGATTTGTCAGGCCTTACGTTCCATACTCATTGCCTGTAATAACTGCTAGGCTTTATTGTTAACAGCATGTGCTGGGCAAAAAGAGACCCGGTCCTTTCTTCTTATCTGTTTCCATACCAACTGTCTTGGGTGGGGATGGGCTGCAGTGGAGGGGGTGAACCAGAACTAAGAGCTGATGCCTGTAGGTAAAGACAGTTATGACAGACAGCACCTTTAAATCTATGTGTGTGCGGCTGTGTGCGAGAATATGAGTTTTTGAGCCTGTATAAAAACCGAAAGACTTTGCAAGGCGCTGTGACTCATTGATGTATTTGCTTCTGAAATAAAAAAAAACAGGCTGTCTTTTTCAGGCTGTCTCTTTTAAAATCAAGCGTTTTACTATCATTTTTAGACACGGCTGCTTTCGGGTTATTGCTCTACCCCCACCACCCCCCTTTAATGACCTAATTTTACAGAGAGCACAAAGACAATTGTCTCTTAAAAATCCTTAAATGTGCTCTGAGAGTTGGTGGTACTGCTGGCAATTTAACCATTGTGTTGCCATGACAACACTGCATCCATCAAAGCAGCGCACTAGTAAAATTCTTGTTTCCCCCATTACGACAGCAGCTGATTATGAAGCAGGTCTCTGTGGCACAGAGACGTTACGCGACCGTAAAACACATCAGTGCCAGTGATCAGGTCATGAATGTAGTGGGAGTAGGAGAGAATCGAGAGGCTAATGTATGCATGCTTGTGTGGGTGAGATGACTCTGTGGGTGACTTTCCATGGCATCAACAGAAGGTCACTCATACTGGGCTCCCCAGCTGTAGCTTTATTATTATGAGCAAACATGCACCAGCTAAACCTGTTATGCTCTGCACAATTTGTTTTTATTGAAAGTAATTGAACTCACTTATGCCATCCCATAAACATTATAGAGTGGAAGGCTATTTCCTCTAAAATATTGCGTTAGTGCTTTTCATAAATATTCAGAACGTTTGGTTTTTGGATGTGGTTTCCGGGTATTCTATATGTCATTTGAAATATGAATTAATAGGTTGTCTGACAGCTTAAGTTTTATGGTAATGTTTTCGCAAAATACTACAGATTTAAAGATTTTAAGTAATCATATTTTTGTACTAGATACTTTTTATCCTCCTTGTTGGAGTTTATAATGTTCACTGTTGATTTTCTTCACAATTCCTTCAGGTCTTTTTTGTGATAATACAGATCTCATATTTACCTCTCTGCAGAAATGCTTATTTGTAAGCAATCGGTAATTTAGAGGCCAAAAGTACAGCAATGCAAAATAAGTCTGTCTCTTAAATACTGTTAAGTAATTTGACTGGAGGTTATTAATTA
>JAZGTJ010018820.1:0-11225 GCA_036877575.1 Botia almorhae | reverse complement strand
GGCGCTGGACGCGTGTGTAAATCGGTACCGGGATTAACTGCGGAGTTTTTGTTGTGACGGGGTTTGTTTGAGGTCGCAATTAAACTCTGCGTGTCCTGCAGGTAGTTGTGGACTGCGGGCAGCTCGTAAGCAGAGATGAGGGGATTGCAGTTAAGCACATTAGTGCAGGATAACGGGAGAAATTGCGCGTAGACGCGCTGAGAATCGCACCGTTACTCCGCAACACTCACGTGTGGACAAGACAGCGTCAGTAGTGTTTCGCGCAGCTGGGCGTGTCCCTGGCCTGTCAGTCACACCTGCTGACATCACTGAGTCGTCGCCATGGCAGCCTCGTCCTCATGTTTATCCACTTCTGCAGTCGGGCAGGTGTGGCGCTCCTCCTCAAAATACCGCTGGTGTTCCCATAACGATTAAATGATTAAAGATCGGCACCCAGACATCCTTCAGCATCCTTCATCCTTTTTAATAGCAGTGTTTTGTCTGTAAAAGTTGTGTTACTGTGTTGTAGATATTCTATAAAGCCATTAAAGAAGCAAAGAACATATTTAGTTAGTAGCTATGCAGCTCTGTGTGATGATACAACAATGATATTGTATATAATGTGTATAATGAAATTTACAGTCTGTGCCGTCTGTAGGTTTTTGAAAGCTGTCTGTAACTCTTCTGAGAATGTTATGGTTGCTGATTGTGGTTGTGGAGATGGTGACTACAGACAGTTCATCATGCTTTGTAAAGATGTATACTTTATGTTTTCACCATGTTTGTCTGTGGGAAAATCCCACTCTGAAAAAAAACGTTACTGACGACCCAGCAGTGTAGTTGCTAGGAAACCTGACGTCACAGTTTCATCAGTGTATTGTTATCAGTGGTGTGTGTGTGTGGAGCAACAGCAGAACAGGGTTGTTCAGGATCCGGTCCAGTCAACAACAGAAACCGAATCTCAAAAAATATTCAAGACTGTTTGATGCACTTAAAAACCATAAAAACCTCCATAAAAAAAAACCTCCATAAAAACTGGACACTGGTCAGTCCTCTCCTGTTCGTGATGTACTTGCCAGTTTCTGTGTTGCTTGCATGCAGATTCACCTGTGAGAATACACAGCTACTTTTGATTGGCAGAAAGATGCTTTGTGCATCCAGATTGCTTTTACCAGCATGATTAACCAAGTTAACTAGCTAAAACTTGACCCACGTGAATGGGTCCGATTTTCTTGCAGAATTGTCTTAGCATTGCTAGAATCTTCTGTGTACAGATGAGAAGGTCTGAGATGGACTGGTAATGAGTATTGGTGAGTCTCTGCAGGGCTTAAGCAATGCGGCTTTAACTTTCACACCAAAAGGCGAGAATCATCCTGTTTATCTTCGACTAGCTTTGGACGAGCCCCAAAATCAATGTTCACAGAGACAAACCAACAAAAGAACACAAAAGTGGGTGTTTCTCTGCTGTTTTTAGAGCTGCCAGACTGGAGAACCAGAAATCATGTCAGTGTTGCTGCACTGTGATGGACTCATAGGGAAGGGCAGGTGTTGTCTGGAGTGTAACGTTGAAAGAACGTTTTTAGAATATTATGAATGCCAAAACAGAGCAGTAGCTTAGAACTGTATGTACTAGTTACCACAGTATCGGTATGCGGAACCTATACATACCCAGCTAACAATTTTAGGTTGCTAGAATGTTTCCATAATGTTCATAATTATTCAAACAATTTTTTAAATCTAAGTTAGCAAAACGTTCCACTAACTACTATTTAACGTGTCTATATTACGATTTATAACATTAAAAAAGCTCTGGCAACGTTGCTGCAAGACATTTATGATAACTTTGAGAGAGCGTTCGAAGAACAATAGCCAATGTTCTAAGAATGTTCCCTGTTAACTGGGTGTGCATCTTAATATTGACTCTTTGGCGTAGTGAAGTGGTTTAAGTTCTTCTTGTTGGAAATGTGCAGTACAGTATGTGAGCAGCCGGCGAGACCTCGTACAGTTAAATGGCTGGGAATCTTTTTGTAAACGATGAAATCTGAGCGCTTTTAAAGGTAAAGCCAGATCTCAGCCACTTGACATACGTTTTTACAGTGACTGTGGCGGATAAAAGCTTTTGAATGGCAGTTGAGCTCTATTGATTGGAGAACTTGTCCTCTGTATTATTAGCATTTAGCTGTTAGCAATGGCGCTTTAATTGGTTGTTTATCACCTCTAACCTGCCGCGAGGTGTTTTTCATGGCTCGCCCCCCCATGTGTTTGACCTCTGACCCCGTCTGGTGTTTGTTCTGCTGTCTGCTATGAGACGCACGGCTGCAGCGTCTTTTGTTAGCTTCTGCTGCGGACGGCGTGCTCAAGGTCTTATTCTTTATTACTGAAGTGTGTGTGTGTGTGTGTGTGTACAAAGAGAGACGGTGTGTGAGCTGATGGTACTTGAGAGGTTGTTTTTGAAGCAGTTCCACCTGTTCAGGTATTTTTACTCAAGGACTTGTGGGTCTTTTTTATAGTAATAGAGATACAAACTGGCAGACAGAAATTCACCAAAGTGAAGATCTGATTATCACAACAATTCAAAGTAAAGCTGTTAAGACTTAAAGGGCTTCAGATGGAGCGTCAAGTGAACATAGTTCGACTATATAGGGAACTGTTTGATTATATATATGTATCTTTTTGAGTATGTATGGATTCTTGTGAGTATAAAGGGATCTTTTGAATATAAAGGATCTGTTTGGGATATTAAGGAACTCACCATTATTTATCAGTTTGATTGTCAGAAGATCATTTTAATTATGCAAGGTATATAAGGTATATATCAAAGTATATATTCCTATGTGTATGTATGTTGTATATATGTTAATAGAATTGCAGTTCTGATTATAAGGATGGAAAGAAGAAACATGTTTGGCCGCATATATAGGCATGCAGCTCTCATTAAAGCAGTGATTGCAGGCAGCAGCAGTGAGATGGGGGGGCGGCAGGGGGACGTGTTAAAGGATGACTGGATTTATGGCCGTCGGCCTCCTGGTAACAGCCTTCTCTGTGCGTCAGTGAGCTTCTGACCTGAACTGTCACAGCAGGTGAGCTCTCCTCTCTCCGTCTCTCTCCCCCACTCTTTTTTTCTCCTTTTCTCCTTTTCTGTTTCTCTCTCGGTGTCATTGGCGCTCCTGTTCCGCTGAGCGGCCCATCCCATCATTAAAACAGGAAGTGAGGTACAAACCTGAAGAAGGAACAGGTGAGGTCTGCATCAGCCCTGCTAAAAAAGAACAGCTTAGTCTAGCATGAGTATTTTTGCTTGTTAGTGCTGGTTTGGTGCTGGTCTGGCTGGTAAACCAGCATGGTCTTGCTGATAAAGCTGGCTGACCAAAAGAAGACTGCTGGTTAAGCTAGTTAAGAAACCTAACTAAGGACACCAGCACACCTTGCTGGGGAACAGCATTCAAAACCCAACAGGTGATTGGAAATGCTGGTCAGAAGACAATTTCTTTTCGGAGCGTGTGGTTAAATTTAAGGTGGGTCTCATTGGCTGTTGCAGTCAGCGTTCCACACGGAGCTGGAAAATTCCTCCTGCATTAGTTAGTACAGTTTGTTTGTTATGGATTTGGGAACGTTCCCTACTGTGTTTATTAAACCGCTCCTTACCATCCAGAATGGGAAAGCCTGCAGTCGCAGGAGAAATCGGCCAAAGCAGACGTGTTTGTCGGCTGCGTCTGACGAGACGGACCGCTGCCTTAGCCTCAGTGTGAACTCTGTGTTTCGCTGAGCCGTGATGTCAGAACGCTCTTACTGTCAGCGCAGTGTTCCGATGACACTCGGTTGCCATGCCAGCAGTGTAGTCGCCCCCATGAGGAGGACTGCAGCTCCCATCCATATAATAACAGTTATTTATAGCTGACAGCCCTGTTTGCTAAAGGGGAGCACAAAAAAGAGAGAGACAAAATCCAGTTAGATTTTAAACTGCGTGTTTTGATCTTCTGTTACTGATTAGACTCGCAGATGCTGCGATTTATCCGCGATCAAGGCTGAAGTCGAGCGTGATGTGTGCTTGCCTGTATGATAAATGACATGTTTCCTGCAGAACCTCTCACTGCAGTATGCAAAGCTGTGAATTTGTGCTGGTTTTACACCAGTGTCATTAGTGGTTTGGTCTCATTTGTCCTGCAGTTAAATATAAATTGAATCTGTGTGTGTTTTGATGCTGTATTACTCTGTGACGTGTTCATTTCAAACAGCTACAAATTGTCCAGTGGTTGAATGTAAAACCTGCAGAGGCAATAAGGGCCTCTATGAAGCTCCGCCCCCTCTGACCAGCCCCTCCCTCATGTGCTCTGTGCTCTGCTGCCCCCTTCAGGTCAAGCTCATGAAGTACATCTGTAAACAGCTGCAGTGCAAGCAGAAGGTGCCAGACACAGAGCGGCTGCCGGCCCTGGACAGCTACCCACGGCTGGTAGACTGGTTACGCACTACCAACGTCAGACCTGAGCTCATAGAGGTAATGTGTGTGTGTGTGTGTGTGTGGAGAGGGGATATTTTTGTCATATATCAGACACAGGTCTGCCTATACATACATGCAACATTTGACAATATCCCAAATATAAGCATTATTAAACAGATAATATGTGCATTTCTGATGACAAGAAATGCTCTTTGTGAGGGCATATATAACTGCCCAAATGCTTGGATTTTACAAATCATGGGTGTTCAAACTAGCCAAAATTGTACTTATGTACTTTTTTACTGTGTAACATCTTCTTAAAAATGTCAGTCTGTCTATAGGAGTGGCTAAAGATACCCCTTAAATTTAAGTCTAATTTGTTGTGGGTAATCCAGATTCTTTGTGGAAATTCATGAGAAAAACCAAATGAGAGATCTATTGAAGCGTTTACATGCGTGTGAGAGAGGATGTAGATTTGTGTTTGTACGCTTTTCAGTTCAATATCCTTGAGAGAAGCAGAGGAATAAGAAAATCTGCTGTGTTTTGGCAGTTCGGCCACAGGCACATTCCCAGCAGACCCTAGATATACCAACTCTAATCACACAACATGCTGAATCAGCCTCTCTCTCTCTCTCTCTCTCTTTCTCTGTGTCTTTCTGTTGTGTGTCACATATATGGAAAACCTGCAGGTTCTGTCTCTATAATATATGAAGCTGTTTGTTAAAAAAATAACAACGCTTCTGGGATGTCAGCCACCCTTTTCTGTTTTATTAATCAAAGCAGAAACGTCAAACAATGTAAAGTTGCACAATAAAGTGCAAACCACACAGATGATGTAGTAACAGTGATCGAACCCGTGAAGCGACATGTGATGGTGAAGTTTGTGGGATCCACATGAATTGATGATCTTGAGTGAGAGGGAGGTGAAATTCTGGGCTAATATGATGCTAATATCACTGCAGCCTCAGGAGCTCCTCTGCTCAGTCAATCAGACAGGTTAGTACTGAGGGAATCCGATTAATTAGTGTAACAGGTCACGTGTCTGGGGGATTTGCAGGGGTGAGAGAGACAGAGGTAGAGAGAGCTTTGTTCACTGTGTTGTTCTGCTGTGTGGTGCCTCAACAGAACCTTGCAAATCAGGAAACGCCCCTGAAATCCACCTGAATGACCCTCTAACATCTTTGGTATGTTTGTTTCTAGCAGCTTTTAGCCAAGAAACAAAGTACAAAATAGACAAGCATGCAGTTTGATTTAATCATTTGTCGGAGATATAATCTCATATGTGTTAGTAATTAGACATATTTATTTGTCTTCATTTATATTGATTTATTTGGCATTTTTATAAGTAGTACCAATCAAAATGACTGGCAGTACGTGAATGAGCGATCCGTTATCAGTTTTAGCAGTTGTCATCAGGGAATAACTGAATAACCTCGGATTGTTGCAACTGACCAATCAGAATGAAGTATTTCAGGGAGCTGTGCAAAATAGAAAATTAATTAAACATGTTAACTCTGACATGTCATATTGTCTTTAATAAAGAAAGATTGCAGAGCTGTTTTTCTGTTTGTTTTGTGGGTGTTATATGGAATGAGGTATATTTTATTTTTGAGGTATTATTTATATTTATACAGTTTTTTATCTAAGTTTATTTTTATCTCTCTCTCTCTCTCTCTCTCTCTCTCTCGATCTCTCTCTCTCGATCTCTCTCTCTCTTCAGGGAGTGAGTGAGAAGCTGTCTTTGGATGCTCTGCTGCAGATGCCCAGCATTCGAGTGCAGGAAACCATGCGACGGCTGGGCTCTAGTTCAGAGGAGTGTACCAGACTGTGTGCTGCTCTCAACTGTTTAAAGAGTGCCTCTGAGTCAGGTGTGGAGCTGCCACTTACTCTCTGACTTGTCTTAAAGTTACAGTGCGTCATTTACGCGCCACTCAAAAACTGCAGAAAACAAATAGGGAAAGCTGGTTTAACCTGTCTCAGTGTTCTTGGTCCAATTTAGTCATTTATTTTGTCATTCAATTCAATGTAGTCATTCATTCGTAGACGTCCTGTTTAAAATAATTAGAATGTGTTTGTTAACTATAGGCGAGTTTCAAGAGGACAGTCGCTGCTGGTTTTCCGAGCCCATGAGGCGAGACAGCGGTGGTTTGACTCCAGTGGATCAGATTCCATTACTAGGAGGATCTCATCGATCCCACAGTCCCTCTCCTCTGGCCCGCCCCCCAACCACGCCCTCCACACCCCTCGCCTCTTGCCTGTATCCCCGCTACATCCTGTCGCCCGGCGAGGCTCACATCTCCCACGGTTACGCTGAGAGTCTGACCGACCCCAGCCCGTATTACACCTCTCGACCCATTCGACTCCACGGACACACCTCAACCCCGCCCATAACCCCGCCTTCCAGGAGGAGGCATCGTCTTAAGCCCCCGTGCACTCCCCCTCCACCCTCCCGTAAAGTTTTGCACCTCCTTCCCAATATCACAATGACCCGTAGCAAGAGCCACGAGAGCCAGCTCGGCCACCGCATCGAGGACACGCCCACAAACAAGTAGGTCATTGAGAAAACAAACCACTAACATGGTAGACTGTTATCATCTCAATGAAAACACTCTTGACGCGCGTGTACCGAATCTGATTTCGAGTCGTTGACTGATGTCTGTTTCTCCGCAGTGACTAATAACAATCTGTGATGATGCCGTGATCGCTTACAAAACTCCTGCTGCAGAATTACGGCACATTTCCTGCCTGCTGTTTCATTTCAGTTTTGTTGGTTATTATCTGGTGTTGTTTTTTATTAGCCGATGCTGAAATCTAGAGGCCAGTGCTGAATATAATGCAGGATAAACTAAACATGAAACGGATTACACCAAAGTGGTATAAACTACTAAAATGAATCAAAAGTGATCTTTTATTTTACACAATATTAAACATTTAAATGAATAGCAGTTACAGTCACTGGCTAATGCCAACAGGTCCTCTCCAATGGGCCCCGTACACCCAGCAGTGTTAAAGCTTATTTATTGGGCCCCCTCGTCAAGGGGGCTGGGATTAATCTGAGGTAACCATAATGGTCTGTTATTGTCCTCAGGTGTGTGAAAAAAAACAAGCTGTTTTTGAACGTCCAGATCAACGGAAACGGTTGCGAGGACTCCTCGACGCGCTCGCCCACTCTCGCTGTACGCACCCCTGGACCGGCACCCGCCACAGCCCCGTACACCCTGCCCGGCACTCCCACCCTTCAAGAGGAGCACAGCGGCCTGAGGAGTGAGTTCGACAGCAGAATCATAGCATTTCAAACACACACACACACAGAGTGCAGGAATGCTGAAAGTGGCTGCTGAATTCTTACCAGGCTGAGGTCACAGGTCAACCTGTTAGTGTGAAGAGGAGGCTCTAACCTGTACTTCACACACTCACATACTCCAGTCATCACTGGAGCTCCTCTGACTGAAACACTGAGAATGATTCACACTTGAGTCACAGCACAGCTTTGATACAATGATGTGTCTCCGTACATGGAGCACGAAACACAATTTCAACCCACCAGATCTTCCAGACATTTTCACCCAGATCTTCACAACAGAAAGTGCCACTTCTGAAGATACATCTCAAATGCTTAAAGCTCCTTAAAGTTCCCACTGATTCATAATTCAAGGCAAAAGTGTGTATGTTTTATTATCTTAAAGCCCATCGACATGTTCATTTCTGCTATCCAGTTTCAATTGTGAGTATATTTGTGAGTACATCTGTTTACCAAGAGCCTCTCAAAGAGTTTGGGAGGTCCAGAATGTCATCTTCTGAGATAGAACCTTCAGCAAATCTTAGTGAACATCTTCTCTGTGTTTCTGTCTTTGTATGTTCTGTCTCTCTAGATAACATCACCGTCCACTGGAGTTCACCTCAAGCTTTGCGGAGAGACATCGGTCTGGCTGTCACTCACAGGTAGCCCCGCCCATCCTTCTTCACCAATTAAATAAGAGTTAGCGGTGGCATTAGAAGTGGAATTTGAGGGAAGAGATTTAGAATTCGTTGCTAAGTTACAAGGACTATAACAATAATAGTTTGATGTCTTGAAGTGTCTAGACATAGAGGTGTGTGTGTTTTCTAGGTTCTCTACAAAATCTTGGCTCTCTCAGACGTGTCAGGTGTGCCAGAAGAACATGATCTTTGGGGTGAAGTGTAAACACTGCAGGTGAGTTGCTCAGAAGATTACAGTAAGTAACTCAAACGGTTTCTGCATTATAATAATCGTTCATGTAAATGTCACACACTCGTGTTGTGTGTTTTCCTCTTCAGGTTAAAGTGTCATAACAAATGCACTAAGGAAGCTCCACCCTGCAGAATCTCCTTCCTGCCCAGTGAGTTGCACTCAACGCTCCAGCTCGAATCTGTTTGCAGACAAACGCAGATTTCTGATGTTTTTCTTCTGTGTTTCACAGTCACGAAGATTCGAAGGACAGAATCTGTTCCATCTGACATCAACAACCCTGTGGACCGCCCGCCTGAAGCGCCGCAGTTCGGGACGCTACCAAAGGCAATAACCAAAAAGGTAAGGACTTTTTTTAATCACAAAATTAGAAATTTGGGGAAAAAATAACCGGAACGTGCAAAAATAATAACAGGACTCACTAAATCACATATATAACATTTGAATTATTTGAAATGCAGCATTTGAAATGTTTATTATTGCATAACATATCACATGCATACTTCTACATACTGTAAATACAGCATTTACTGTGCGGCATGGAAGTGTGCAGTTCTGCTCCATCCGTCTGTTCTGTTTCTGTCAGGATCAGCCGCCTGTTCTCAATCAACTAGACTCCAGCAGTAATCCCTCCTCCACCACTTCCTCTACGCCTTCCTCTCCCGCCCCCTTCCAGCAAAGCAACCCCCCTAGTGTAACCCCGCCCCCAAACCCCTCCCCCAAGGGCCACCGTGACAACCGTTTCAACTTTCCAGGTAAGCACCTGTACACACCTGCCCAGCTAACATTGTTCTTAGAACAATGAGGAACTTGGCAAACATTCTTTAAACGTTCTCAAAGTTCTCTCAAATTCATCAAGAACGTTATGACAATAGTAGAACTTTTTTAACATTATATATCATATCCAAAACTTTATTCCTAAGTAGCTGTAGAAGTGTAGTGTGTTAAAAACGATTAAAAAATGCTTGAATATGGTTCTTATAAACAAGCAGTAACATTAATACAACGTCTAAAAAAACTGGATGTTTTGAACATTCCTAGATCTTTCAAAATAAAATTTTTAATGCTGTTGTCAATGGAAACGTTAGGGAAACATTCTTATAACCTAAAATTGTAAGCTGAGTGCTAGTATAAGTGGGTGGCTCACTAGATGTTGGGGCGGAGCTTCAGACTTATTGTGTATCTTTGCATTTATTAATATCAGTATAAATCAAACATGTAAGCAAAGTGTCATTGAGGTCTCACCACTAACCACAGAATGTCTCTCTGTCTCGCTTCCTTCTTCATATCAAAGCTGCCTGTTATTTTCAGCACAGACAGCAGTTTATCTTCCCCGGTGAGTTAATAAGCACAAAATCGTAATTTCCTTCACACTTAAAATGACTTTTTTCATTCACTCCTCAGTAATATAATCTAACGCTCACAAATTGACCAGTCTCAGCAGTTCTTACTGCTTAAAGGGATAGTTTACACAAAAATGTCATTTACATTTGCCAGACACGTGACTATTTCCTCTTTGAACCGCAAAAGGCGGTATGTTAGGGACAGACACTAAGCTGCTAATTTATTGAGCTATCATCAAATTTTCATACTTGTTTATACTGTTAGGCTCATACAACTGAATATTACGATTCAAAGTTTAATTTTAAGAACATTTTTATTTAATCTTGTACTATGTTGGGTCATTACATGATGTTAAATCAGGGTTCGAAAGCAAGCCAGATCATCACTATTGATCTGCCCCCTGCTGGACACTTGTAGCACTGCCTATATCCCGTGTCACAATAACGTCAGTACTTCTGAATCTTTTTCACAGATGTGTGCAATTCCAGCGTGCTTCATTCGGATGGACTCCCAGATACAGTGTAAGAAACACACATTCAGAGTCCTAAAACACATTCTGCTTGTTGTCTGTAATTAAAGTGAACTGGTTGAATGGTTGATTGTTTGGTTCTGATTCTGAACCAGTAACGAGATTGATGCGTCATTGGAAGAGATGCACGCAGAACAAGATAAGGAAGAAGATAGAGAGGTAAGATGTTAGAAACAATGTTCTCTGAATGTTCTCTCAAAGTTATCCAAAATATTCTTAAAGTAACGTTCATATATCAAAAACATTATTTTTAAGTAGTTCGTGGAATGTTTTATACAATTACAAAATTAAATAACATTCTTAAATCCAAGCAATAACGTTAATACAATATCTAAAGAACTGGATGTGTTGAATGTTCCTAAAACTTTTTTTAAGCTTAAGTTACTTAATGGAAACATTAAGGAAACATTCTTACAACCTAAACTTGTTAGCTGGCTGGTCACTTCATGCATACTGAGGATGTTTTGAATACTGCACTTCAAGTATTAGTACAGCAGTATGTCATTCTGAATCTGATTTGTGAATCTGATTTGTGACTGATTCCAGGAGCTAGAAGAGGAAGAAGAGGAACTGGAGGCAGAAGAGGAAGAGGAGGACGCTGTTGAGGAGGAAGATGAATATCTAGAGGAGGAAGAGGATATGGAGGAACTGCTTGCTGGCTCAGAGGGAGAATATGAAGGAGACGAGCTGGACGATCTGCCCAGCACACGAGGAGGAACGCACTGGAAGGG
>JAZGTJ010018819.1:0-11226 GCA_036877575.1 Botia almorhae | reverse complement strand
TTTTCAATCGGATTCAGGTCTGGGCTCTGGCTGGGCCATTCCAAAACTTGAATTTTCTTCTGGTGAAGCCATTCCTTTGTTGATTTGGATGTGTGCTTTGGATCGTTATCGTGTTGAAAAATGAAGTTCCTCTTCATCTTCAGCTTCCTAGCAGAAGCCTGAAGGTTTTCTTCCAGTATTGACTGGTATTTAGCACTGTTCATTATTCCCTCCACCTTGACTAATGCCCCAGCTCCAGCTGAAGAAAAGCAACCCCAAAGCATGATGCTGCCACCACCATGCTTCACTGTGGGTATGGTGTTTCTTTGGTGATGTGCAGTGTTGTTTTTGCGCCAAACATACCTTTTGAAATTATGACCAGAAAGTTTAACCTTGGTTTCATCAGACCATAACACCTTTCCCCACATGCTCTTGGGAGATTTCAAATGTGTTTTTGCAAAATTTAACCGGGCCTGGATGTTTTTCTTTGTAAGAAAAGGCTTCCGTCTTGCCACCCTACCCCATAGCACAGACATATGAAGAATACGGGAGATTGATGTCACATGTACTAAACAGCCAGTACTTGCCAGAAATTCCTGCAGCTCTTTTAATGTTGCTGTAGGCCTCTTGGAAGCCTCCCTGACCAGTTTTCTTTTCGTCTTTTCATCAATTTTGGAGGGACGTCCAGTTCTTGGTAATGTCACTGTTGCGCTATATTTTTTCCACTTGATGATGACGGTCTTCACTGTGTTCCATGATATATCCAATGCCTTGGAAATTCTTTTGTACCCTTTTCCTGACTGATACCTTCTAACAATGAGATCCCTCTGATGCTTTGGAAGCTCTCTGCGGACCATGGCTTTTGCTGTAAGCTGCAACTAAGAAAATGCCAGGAAAAGCCTACTAGAACAGCTGAACTTTATTCTGGGTTAATCAGAGGTGCTTTAAATGATGACAGGTGTGTACTGACTCCTATTTAAAATGAGTTTCAATGTGATTGCTTAATTTGAACACAGCCGTATTCCCAGTTATAAGAGGGTGTGCACATATATGCAACCATATTATTTTAGTTTTTTTATTTTTAGTTTCCCACACCTAAAATATGTGAGTTTGTTTTTTATTAAATTGTACAGGTTATAGTTTTCATTAAATGTGGAAAAAGTTCTAAAATGATTTATTGTGGTTTGATTTTTTTACAACACAGAAACCTTGCATTTTAACAGGGGTGTGTAGACTTTTTATATCCACTGTATTACCAAGTATTTATCATTCATGTACAACACTTGGGTTAGCTAACTGATCCTTTGGTATTCTGGGCACACCAATTTATCCATTGCAGTGCCTTGCAAAAGTATTCATACCCCTTGAACTTTTTCACATTTTGTCACTTTATAACCACAAAATTAAATGTATTTTATTGAGATTTAAATAAATTAAATTCAGTGCAATCAATTGCCTTCTGTGAAGGCCTTAGTGGTTTGTTAGAGAACACTAGTGAACAAACGGCATCATGAAGACCAAGGAACTCACCAGACAGGTCAGGGATAAAGCAGGGTTAGGTTATAAAAAAATATCCCAAGCGTTGAACATGTCAAGGAGCACCTTTCAATCCATCATCCAAAAACGGAACAAGTATGTCACTACTGCAAACCTACCAAGAGGTTTGCAGGAGCAAGGAGAGCACTGGTCAGAAAAGCAGCCAAGAGGCCCATGGTCACTCTGGAGGAGCTGCAGAAATCCACAGCTCAGGTGGAAGTATCTGTCCACAGGACAACTATAAGTCATGTACTCCACAAATCTGAAAAAAAGTAACACTGCTCATCACCCTGAACACACCATCCCCACTGTAAAATATGGTGGTGGCAGCATCATGCTGTGGGGATGCTTTTCTTCAGCAGGGACCAGGAAGCTGGTCAGAGTTGATGGGAAGATGGATGGAGCTAAATACAGGGCAATCCTGGAAGAAAACCTGTTGGAGGCTGCAATAGACTTGACACTGGGAAGGAGATTCACCTTCCAGCAAGACAATGACCCTAAACATACAGCCAGAGCTACAATGGAATGGTTTGGATCAAAGAATATTCATGTGTTAGAATGGCCCAGTCAAAGTCCAGACCTAAATCCCATTGAGCATCTGTGGCAAGACTTGAAAATTGCTGTTCACAGACGCAATGTAAAATTTTGAAAACCATGTATCATTTTCGTTTCACTTCACAATTATGTGCTACTTTGTGTTGGTCTATTACATAAAATCTCAATAAAAAACATTTAAGTTTGTGGTTGTGTGACAAAATGTGGAAAAGTTCAAGGGAATGAATACTTTTGCAAGGCAATGTACGTGTTCATTATTTGTGAAGTTTCTGTACTCTGTGTCTCAGAGATGTGTCGGTGTGTGATGTAGTGAGTTTGTTCACATTGTCACCTGTGATAAATGACCTGCTCTCAAAGCTTTTAGGTTAAGCTAAATTGATCACTATCTGTTTAAAGACTAAAACAATGAGTGCTTGGACATACTGCTCAACATTGCTTTTGGGTTTTTCTTGTAAAACAGACATCAAAAAACAATGAAAAACGTTTTCAATGAGGTTGTACTTCATTTGTTTAGACAGACATCAGTTGTTGTCATTAGTGTTTTTTAAGGAATTCAAGTATGTTTTAGACTGACTTTTCAAACAAACTGAAAAAGCATTTAAAAATGCTTCTTAACAGAAAAAGGATCTTAACAGAAAAAATGTTTATCAGTATATATAGTTTTTTAAATTCCATTAAATTTTAATATTATTTCAACTGATAAAAAAGGCACTTAAGGCAGTGCTTCCAATGGGTTATGATGCAAAAAGACTGCGGACAGCAAAAATAATAAATATATAAAACAATAAAACAATAACAAACAATGCTAAATTGCAAATAATATTGTATATTGCTTTTCTCCCTGCAGTTGAATATTATTGTTATGATTGAGAGACGGGACCGGTTGTGTTTGTGTGTGAAAACGATGACGCGGACACTGAATTAAATGAACGATATTTAATAAAGTAGCCAAAACACAGGAATACACACAAACACAAACCGATTAACAAAAGGACGACAACATGTGCAACAGAAGTGTAATGTGAAAAAAACAAAAGACAAACCATAGTGAATAAACATGTAATCCAGGCAACAATGTCCAAAGGGTAATCCAAAAACAGTAATCCAAACACGAGAGCGATAATCCAAACCGGGGAACACGAGAGAATATCAGGAACACGAGGAAACACAGTAAACGCTAACCACTAACCAAGCAACAATAACCCACAAATAACCCCAGAAAACCCGGAACTTAAATACACATAGAAATCAGACAAACACAGGTGCAAGCGATTAATCTAACCAGGAAGTGACATAAAACACCAATGACGTAGAACACGAGAGACAAAACCCAATTTCAAAATAAAAGTCCGCGCTGCTCGCGGGAGCTCGCTTCATAACATAACCCCCCCCTCCCAGAAGGCGTGTCCTCACGCCGTACCCCGCAGTCGACAGACAAGGGGCGTGCTTGCGGAGCCAGGGCAGAGCAGACTTGCGGAGCCAGGGCGGAGCAGACTTGCGGAGGCAGGACGGAGCAGACTTGCATAGACAGCGACCAGGTGTGAGGCGACAGCGACCAGGCTTGAGGCAACAGCGACCAGGCTTGAGGCGGCAGGGACCAGACTTGAGCCGACAGCGACCAGACTTGAAGCGCCAATGGGAACCAGACTTGAAGCGCCAACGGGAACCAGACTTGAAGCGCCAACGGGAACCAGACTTGAAGCGCCAACGGGGACCAGACTTGAAGCGCCAACGGGGACCAGACTTGAAGCGCCAACGGGGACCAGACTTGAGACGCCAACGGGAACCAGGCTTGAGCTTGTGGCGCCAGGGTGCAGACTTGAGCTTGTGGCGCCAGGGTGCAGCCTTGAGGCGCCAGAGAGCAGACTTGAGGCACCAGGGAACAGACTTGAGCATGGCGAGCGCCGTCGCTGGGGCAGACTCGAGTGTTGCGAACGCTGTCGCCGGGGCAGACTCGAGCGTGGCGAGCACCGTCGCTGGGGCAGATACTTGATCTGCAGGTTTCATCGCCGAGACAGTGACTGGAGAGGCAGATTCCACCGCCGGTACACAGACTTGAGGGTCGGTTGCCACCACGGGATCACTGGCTGGAGAGGCGGATGCCACCGCCTTGATACTGACTGGAGAGACGGATGCCACCACCAGGACGCTGACTTGGGAGGCGGATGCCACCACTGGGACGCTGACTTGGGAGGCGGATGCATTCACCTGGGCATAGACCTGAGAAGCGAGAGCCGCTGCCTAAAGCCTGATCTGGGATGCGAGCGCCGCCACCTGAACACTGACTTGAGTTACAACGGCCGCCAACGTATCGCAGGTCTGTGATATGGCCCATGCTTCCTTCGCATTGACCTGAGCTCCCACTAAACTCGCCTTCAGGTTAGCGAGCTACGCTGCTGTAACTTCCTGAATGCCCCAGGGATCCGTTGGACTACCTTTCTGTTCCGGTCCCTCCGGAGTAGTAGCGCAAGGAACAGCAGACTCCTCCACCACTGTAGCAGGCTTCACTTTCCGGATGGCCCTTGCTGGCTCCGGCTGTAGAGCCTTAGCAGGCACACACCCAGACTTCACCTCCCCCAACTAGAGATCGGAGTGTGCCAACCGCAAGGCCACATTAACATAATCCATAATGGTCCGGTCTTGACTGGGCAAAGGCATTAGGTCCTTAAACTCAGGATCCAATCCAACCCGGAAAATGGTCATAATAGCCGTGTCCTCCATTGGGAGATCATAGACCCCGTCCAGAAAGTTCTCCACATATGGCTCCATTGTGGCTCCATTTTGGCGCGGCCAAGACGCCATAATCCACAAAACGTAGGCCTTGAGACAAAAATAACAAGCCAAGCATCCAAAAGGTACAAAAGAAAAAAAGGTACAAAACACAAGAAGGTCCAAAGGCACAAAAACGCAATACACCAAGTCCCAAAACACAAAAACACGAAAATGCAAAAACACCAAAACGAAAAAAACCTGCTGTGCTGCTGTCTATGCTGGTGGGTTATTATGTTATGATTGAGAGACGGGACCGGTTGTGTTTGTGTGTAAAAATGATGATGTGGGCACGAAATTAAATGAACGATATTTAATGATGTAGCCAAAACACAGGAATACACACTAACACAAACCGATTAACAAAAGGACGACAACATGTGCAACAGCAGTGTAACGTGAAAAAACCAAAAGACAAACCACGGTGAATAAACATGTTATCCAGGAAACGGTGTCCAAAGGGTAATCCAATAAAGCAGTACAGCTTTCCTGTAGCTCAGTGGTTAGAGCATGGCGTTAACAATGCCAAGGTCATGGGTTCGATCCCAGGGATTGCACATACTCAATGTATAATGATCAATGTGTAGTATAATGCAATGTAAGTCGCTTTGGATAAAAGTGTCTGCCAAATGCCTAAATGTAAATGTAATCCAAACACGAGAGCGATAATCCAAACCGGGGAACACAAGAGAATAGAACATAAGGAAACACAGTAAACGCTAACCACTAACCAACCAACAATAACCCACAACTAACCCCACAAAACAAATAAAGACAATGATATAAAAGAATATAGATCTATAAAAATGTAATCTGTAAAGCACATTTTATATTATGTGGATAGCATGATAATTCGGTCTTGTATAACTTGTATAAGAAAATTTAAAATTTAGTATGTTGGTAAGTCTGAGCACAGTTTGAGATCTCTGAGATCTCATCAGACGCTTTAGAGAAGATTTTGAGATTACTGGGAAGATCCTTAGTTCCCCATTTAATTCCATTGCCATGTAATAAAAAAATAGACATTAAAGACATCTCTTGTTCCCATGGGTGTGCTTTAATGTGATGTTGGTATATTCATGTAGTATATATTGTATATATTAAAAGTATAAACAAGGTAGTAGAAGCACCAATGTTTATGTCCTACAGTGTAGAAATAAACCAGTGCTGTAAATGCAATTTTGTAGATTTATTTAGACAACACCCTATTACTCACAATAATCTATATTTAGTCATAGTTGGATTTATCAAATTTATCTAAACATTGAGATGTACATTAAAGTATCAAGATTCTGCAATGATAGCATATTCCCCCATGGCACATATAATTTGAGTAGTTATGAATGTCTTATAGCATGACAATCACTTTGACATTGACAGGTTTTGGCAAGCATTTTTCTTACATCTACATAAATGTGATTAGGAGAGTATTGAAACAAATGCTAAGCTCATGCATGAGTGACATTTCCATGTGTGCAGTTAACAGGAGTTATGTGATGTTGCTGAGTGATCTGGTGACTGTGTGCACACTGCTCTGAACATTCCATGTGCTTTCCAAGAACATGCTCACGTCTAAAACAACTTGGAAAATTATAAAAATATGAGACACATTATGCATATGTCATTCTAAAAAATGATTTTTTTTTTTGGTCAACAACAAATATTAAATTATAGTGTTCAATGCTGGAAATAGAAATGTGTTCTCCATTTCCTTTTTTCAAAAGATTTTAAATTTTCTCAATCATATTTGTTTATGCTTGTTTGTATAACATATTTATTATTAATGAATGTTGAAAAAGAAATATATAACATAACAACACAGGACTAAATGGATGGAAATAAAATGACATTTTTAATAATCAGGTTTGTCAGGGCTGTGTTCTCCTCCAGTGGTGTCTCTGCCTGCAGCAGATAAGTTCATGTGGGTGTATTTATGTAATAAATTTAATAAAAGAATTTATTAAATAATCTTGTTTTGACAGTTGTGAACAAGCACATATTCTTTATGGACATCATTCTGTTATGCCCATAAGCACACATTCAAACACAAGTGACATTCTTTTATATCTAGATCTATTAATTTATAAAAAAAAGTATACAATAGTAAACAATTTCCTAAACAGAGTAAGAAGTTGTGAAACAGCAACCAGAAATGACCCCTGTAGACCCTCATGGCTTTGTCAATTTGTCAAAAATATGATTCAAAATTTTTATGACATCACTAGATTACAGATAAATTCAGGTTATCAAATAGGTTTATGAAAAACATTTGAAACTAACGTGAATGCAAAGGTTATATTACTAACAACTACATACATTGTTAACATATTTTGTCTTCATCATCTTGGACAGACACTCATCATTACCTAGCAGACGTCAGACTCAGTGTTACAGGAATGAGAGATGTAACTTTACATGCAGTGGAGCTCTGTAGAGAGGGGCATGGTCTGTAATTGTTCTTTGGAAAATGTGTTGATCTATTGCTTTACCCACCTTTGGCTACCTGCTCTGATCCATTGGCTTCTTTATTGCAAGTGTCAGCGTACTCTGATAATACTCACATTAGGAAACAAACTGCTGTGTGACTCACTGCAGTGTCTTTGACAGATAAACTGTATTTGATGGAAAACCTCTCACAGGGGAGAATTGCTGTGAATGATCTGAAAATAATATACAGCACACTGTCTTTTATTTTAAGGTGAGCTGCTGATAAAGACTATAATGTCCTTCAGAGGCGGATATATAAAAATTACACACAGCTCAAATTTACAAGCCAATTAGTCAAATCAGACATAAAATGTAAATCTAAATGTAACCCTGGGTTAATTTCTATTCCTATAGTATATTTTATTATTATTTTTATCATTCATTTATTTTCATTTTCATCATCATATTTATTTGTATTTATTATTTATTCTTTGCTTGTGACAAAAGTATTGATATTGGGGAAAAAGTTACCTGTTCAGACATGGTCGTGTCACTAAGTTGTGTGTAATTTAATGTTATTGGTTAAAAAATGTCTTAATCCTGCCTAATGTCAAGGAGTGCAACTGTGATTGGCCAGTGAGGTTGTCAGTCAGGAGAGAGGGTAGAGTTGGAAAAAGTGTGCAGGTGATGTTGTCGGCATGAGAACAGAAAATGTGCCACTTTATTTTTAAAAACCGTTATCAGAACTGTATTGTTTGAGTGTTAGCATAAACAATTCAAACAGGTAGATACACCTAATACCCGAAGAGGGCGCTACATAAAAATCCCTCTTGAAAGGTGTAGTTGTACAGTGCCTTGCAAAAGTATTCATACCCCTTGAACTTGTAAACATTTTGTCACATTACAACCATAAACTTAAATGTTTTTTATTGAGATTTTATGTAATGCACCAACACAAAGTAGCACATAATTGTGAAGTGGAACGAAAATGATACATGGTCTTAAAAATTTTAAGCAAATAAAAATCTGAAAAGTGTGGTGTGCATTTGTATTCAGCCCCCCTGAGTCAATACTTTGTAGAGCCACCTTTCGCTGCAATTACAGCTGCAAGTCTTTTGGAGTATGTCCCTCCAGCTTTGCACATCTAAAGACTGAAATTTTTGCCCATTCTTCTTTGCAAAATAGCTCAAGCTCAGCCAGATTGGATGGGGAGCATCTGTGAACAGCAATTTTCAAGTCTTGCCAAAGATGCTTAATAGGATTTAGGTCTGGACTTTGACTGGACCATTCTAACACATGAATATTCTTTGATCCAAACCATTTCATTGTAGCTCTGGCTGTATGTTTAGGGTCATTGTCTTGCTGGAAGGTGAATCTCCTTCCCAGTCTCAAGTCTTTTGCAGCCTCTAACAGGTTTTCTTCCAGGATTGCCCTGTATTTAGTTCCATCCACCTTACCATCAACTCTGACCAGCTTCCCTGTCCCTGCTGAAATGATGCTACCAGCATGATGCTACCACCACGCTTTGCATTTAGGCCAAAAAGTTAAATTTTGGTCTCATCCGACCAGAGCACCTTCTTCCACATGTTTGCTGTGTCCCCTACATGGCTTGTGGCAAACTGCAAACGGGACTTCTTATGTTTCTTTCTTTCAACAATGGCTTTCTTTTTGCCACTCTTCCATAAAGGCCAGATTTGTGGAGTACATGACTTATAGCTGTCCTGTGGACAGATTCTCCCACCTGAGCTGTGGATTCCTGCAGCTCCTCCAGAGTGACCATGGGCCTCTTGGCTGCTTCTCTGACCAGTGCTCTCCTTGCTTGGTCTGTCAGTTTAGGTGAATGGCCATGTCTTAATAGGTTTGCAGTAGTGGCATACTTGTTCCATTTTTGGATGATGGATTGAACTGTACTCCTTGAGATGCTCAAAGCTTGGGATATTTTTCATAACCTAACCCTGCTTTAAACTTCTCCACAACTTTATCCTTGACTTGTCTGGTGAGTTCCTTGGTCTTCATAATGATTTTTGTTTACTAGTGTTTTCTAACAAACCACTAAGGCCTTCACAGAACATGTGTATTTATACTAAGACTAAATTACAGGTGGACTCTATTAACTAATTAGGTGACTTCTGAAGGCAATTGATTGCACTGGATTTTATTTAGGGATATCAGAGTACAGGGGCCTAAATACAAATGCACATCACACTTTTCAGATTTTTATTTGCTTAAAATTTTGAAAACTATATAATTTTAGTTCCAATTTACAATTTGTGCTACTTTGTGTTGGTCTATTACATAAAATCTCAATAAAAAACATTTAATTTTGTGGTTGTAATTTGATAAAATGTGAAAAGGTTTAAGGGGTTTTTGCAAGGCACTGTAAACACACCATATTCAAAAAAATTGCAGTTGTTATCCTATAATACCAGATACTAAACCAGATCTGAGCCTTAAACATAGATTTGTTAGTGGAACATAATGTGGTGAGTCATGTTAAATAATTTAAATGTTACTATGTGAAGCAAATTTTTAGCTTACCTGACTAAATTTCATTTATTATTTCTTTTCACTTACAAAACAATGTACAGTGACAGCCCACTTTTTCCAGTTCTAAATAGCTCTAACCCACAATCCTCTGTTCTGCCCTTAAGGGCCATGGATAGAGTAGTTCTGCATCAACAATTAAACATTTTTTTAAACATAAGGTTGAAATCACACTGACTTCTACAGGAGCACCATTACTTAACCAGTTCTGGGCTCATTGTGCTGTCTTGGTTTGTACATTGTTGCTAAATATGATATTCTCTATGGAGAAAAAAGAATAGGATTTTTATCAGCAGAATCCTAGTGTCATTCTCTGTTTGCACAAGATTTTCACATTTATTTTGATGCATTTACATTTACATTTAGTCATTTAGCTGACGCTTTTATCCAAAGCGACTTACAAATGAGGACAAGGAAGCAACTTCAATCACAATAAGAGGCAACAATGAATAAGTGCTATAGACAGGTCTCAGGTATTTCAATACAGTATGAGAAGGATATTTGTTTTTTTTTAAGAAGTAGAAGTAGGGGTGTGTTAGTAAATTAGTTAAGGAATTAAAGACGAAAAAGATTAGTTTTTAGTTGTTTCTTAAAAATGGCTAATGACTCAGCCATTCTGATGGAGATATGGAGTTCATTACACCAACTGGGCAGAGTGAAAGAGAGAGTCCGGGAAAGTGATTTCTTCCCTCGTTGGAATGGAACCACAAGGCGACGTTCGTTAGCTGAACGCAAATTTCTGGTGGGCACATAAGTGCGAAGAAGTGAGAGCAGGTAGGGAGGAGCGGATCCAGTAGTCACCTTGAAGGCAAACATCAGAGCCTTGAATCTGATGCGAGCAGCTATTAGTAGCCAGTGCAACTGGATGAACAGTGGTGTGACGTGTGCTCTTTTAGGCTCGTTAAAGACCACTCTAGCTGCTGCATTCTGAATCAACTGCAGGGGCTTAATAGAACAAGCCGGAAGCCCTGCGAGGAGAGCATTGCAGTAGTCCAGTCTGGAGAGRACCAGAGCCTGAACGAGAAGTTGTGCTGCGTGATTCGATAGGAAGGGTCTGACCTTCCTGATATTGTAGAGGGTGAATCTGCAGGAACGAGCGGTTTTGGAGATGTGGTCAGAGAAGCTCAGTTGATTGTCGATCGACACTCCAAGGCTTTTGACCGTCTTGGATGGAGAGATGGTTGATCCGTCTATCTGAAGCGAGAAGTTGTGAAGAAGAGATGGATTGAGTGGAACCATAAGCATTTCTGTTTTGCCAATGTTGAGTTAAAGGTAATGGTCCTTAATCCAACACGATATGTCCGTCAGGCAGCCTGAGATGCGAGTCGGTACCGTGGGATCATCAGGGTGGAAAGAGAGGTAGAGCTGGGTGTCATCAGCATAGCAGTGATAGGAAAAGCCATGTTTCTGAATGAC
>JAZGTJ010018818.1:0-11227 GCA_036877575.1 Botia almorhae | reverse complement strand
AAAAAATCCAACCTTGTGTTTACTGGCACTTTCATAAAATGTAACTGCAACTTGTTATATGGACTTTGGAAGGAAACTTTGCCTATTAAAATGTTTGTAGATTGACATTTAATTAACACGGCTGTTTCTGGCCCATAAACAGAGAATGGAGGGACTGTGAGCAGATTTTATAGCCCATAACAGTTTGGAATAGTGGAACGCTGTGGCCACAAATACCTTCAGCTTCCTGACAGCCACTCGGACCATGTCTGTCCCTTTGGGCTGCTCCACCTCTGTGATTCCCAAGAACTACAGGAACAAACAGTAGAGAATGTGCATTTAGTTCCACCATGTAGTAAATACAGTAAAAGCAGAGACAACCAACAGGGAAAAAGGTGCATTAAACCGTACCTTTGCATTATACACAACGTGACCTTGCACCAGAGTCTCAGGACTGTACATGCTTGATTTATCTGGATCAAAAGAGAGAGAGAAAAGATGACTCGGGTACAGTAAGTGTACTGATAACTGACAGGCATGTTTACAGCAGTTCCTGTAATCTGACAAAACAAACGTCATACATATTTAAATTATATGCCACTCAACTTCAAATAAATGCTAATGCTTTCAATTTTAAACTGACGTCTCCTGCTGTAACGACAGTAACAATAACACAATGAATCTTTCTCAGTACATACATTCCTGCGATACAGTTGCTTATTTAATTAAAATTACTTTTTAAAAATGTACTTAAATTACATCATTATTTACACATATACATTCACGTGTCCACACGCAACGATTTACATAAATGTGAAGAGAAAAGACAATCGTTTAATAACTCACACTCAATATTTTTACTGTAAAAATACGGTTGTGTTTTTGAAAGCTTGTGGATATGTGGGCAGACACACACACACAAAACTCCTCCAGCCTCTGTTCAGCCTATCAGACAGCAGCAATTTTTCCTGGTGGATGGGCTAATGCACTGTGCTTTATTTTCTGCTGCCTGCGTAGGTGTTGATGAAGAGTCCCTCTGTGCAGCTGAGGGTGATATTGTGTGGTGATGAATTGGCAGGAGGAGACCTCTGTGGTCAGTGCACACTGTTGTGATGTGAACCTGATTCAGCCGGCCACACTTACACGAAAAATAAAAAATAACAGTGGTAGAGAGAGAGAGAGAGAGAATAAAAGATGAAGGTCCATGAGACAGCAGGTATGAAAGATGTCCCTTAGAGTATTAAAAACCATTAACAATGACGCTGACAAGCCGTCCAATCCTTTGCCAAGCAGTAGACAGCTCTCTCTTAACGTTTATTTGAAACCATAATAAAACCTTTAACCCAGGCTCTTCAGCATTGACTGCCACGCATGGATGCAGACACACACACACACACACACACACAGACCTTAATCATCCGACACTCCTGCTGCACACCAATTAATGCATGACAGCGAGAGAGAAAGATTGTTCTGACACACTCGCCCTGCTGCTGTAATGACTTCAGGACACTAGACAAGAGAGCTACTTTACATTCTGGATATCACAAAAGTTCTTTAAATGTGAAACTAATTTTTTATGGTTGCTGAATAAAACGCAAAAATTGAGGCGCAATTCTGGAGTCGGTTTAACAACTGAATCTTATGCCTAGAGCACACCAAACGTCTCTATACACTGTTCCAAGGACGTCTCTGCTCCATGTCTCTTTATTATTGTGACACAAGATATGACTTTGGAGGCCTGTGTACATCTCCCTCAAATTTATGTATGGCGGGGACAACAGAAGTAATGTTTGCCTTAGCAGGTACCACTAAGAGAAAAGATACAGTAATATGACTTTATGCAACTGTACATCAGATTATTAGCGAAGCCCTGCGAAAATTGTGCTTATGTTTCCACACAAGATATCATGACCACACAACTTTTATACAGCAAAACACTGCAACAGAACTAAAGCAGCAATATCTCACAAAGCATAGATGAGCTTTGGTTCTCTAGTGTACCGGAAAATACAAAGTCATGTACCACAATAAATAAATGTGATTTACTAGGTAAGTTTAAGCACTACACCACAGAAGTTAAATGGAGCAATTAACAGATTTATGTAGCTCACTGGTCTTTGAACTACAAAATAATAAAGGTGGCGTCAAGGAAACGGGTCTATTTTTACCCTCTGCGCTTCTCTTTACCTCCCTGAGCTAAAAAAAGGTTACCGCACAGCTGGACATCTGTCCACAGCTCAGGATAAAATGTCATCTGCTTAACCTGTGACTGATTGGCTGTCAGTTTATACACAAATAATCATAATCATCCAAAACAACAGCCGAAAAACAAGAGAACAGACAAAGTCCATTCAATTAGGTATTAAAATACAACCTTACATCATGTTTAGCATGCTAGGTTTATTTCCCTCTCAAACTCTGATTCAGCTGCCAGGAAAAATGTTTGAAAAATACTCCAATAATATTTTTAAGGTTATTTAATAGTGGAAAATAATGGGGAAAAAATCTTTATTTTTCTATTCTATGCACCATTAACACGATGCGTTCAGCACGAATATTGTTTACACAGAACAAAGTGTCTCTCAGTGGTCGTAAAGGTCAATAAACAAGAAATCATTTAGTAGCACAATCGCCTCGTGAAGGAGAGCAGCCGTGTATGAGAGCGTGTGTTTGGACTTAAAGCACCAACAAACGAGCCAACAAACGAGTCCCACCTGAGGGCTATGAAATATTCAAACCAACCTACTGCTGCGTCTGCTGGCAGAGATAAACTCGCCAAACATGCACTGTGACCACACCGGCAGGTCCAGAGACGCTTCTGTCATGGCCATTAATAAAGCATTAGCCTGGAGGGCAAACTTTCTGTGGGAAGCAGGTTCACCGTGAACAGAAACTATGTCAGTATGAATCCTGGTCTATCTGTGGCGTTCACATTAGTCAAAGTGTGTGTGCGGAATTGGAAATGAAAAGCAGAGATTAGTGTCAGAAATCAACCTTTGAAAACCTGACGTGGGCTTCATTTTCCGCATGCGTGTGGTTTGGGTCTGATAATTATTAATTTTCCAAAGACATTTGTTGATACTGAACCGGTCTGAGGTTCGTGTTTATAGGTTTGGACAGTGAACTGGGTTTCTCATGGTAGCGTTAGCAAACATAGTGACCAAAAAACATAAAACATTTAGACCATCTGATCTTCAATGTCTTCAGTCACGTTTGGTCTCCAACACCTTTTTAACTTGCTTACTAGCAAGACCTCCATGGTCAACCAGCTTTTCCAGCAAGCCACCAGTAAGCTGCCAGTCCAATGCCAAACCAGCACTACCAACCAGCATAAACCAGCCGAGTTCAAGCTGGTATTTTAAGCAGGATACAAGCTCAAGTGTAAATTACCGTTCACCCTCATACTGATGTTGCAGTAACATCTGTTATCTTACCTTTTCTTCTGTTAAAAGCTCTGTTCATTCTGCAGATGTGTCTGGAAAGTGCAGACAGAGTCCAATAAGAAGCCACCTGAGAAAAACACAGAGAACAGAAAATATTGAGAAGATACACACAAAACAGCCAAACAATGAATTTACCAGCTACCACTGTAAAAGTGTACGGTGCTCTACTGGTGATGGTGCCTGCAGATTTAACCGCAGGTGGGGTGATGTTAAAAGATGCAATTTAGACAATATTATGTTAAAAAGACACATTTCAGTTGCTGTGTACCTCACACAGCCTTCATTAGCTCTCACCTTTGAGTCTGAACAAATTCTGTAGCATTTTTGCAGTTACATTTCCATTTCCTCAGATATTTTTTCTGTTTTCCTGTGTTTTTGTTTTTCATTAACTTCAGCTTCTTTTGCTAATTATAATTCTGCACACTCACCAGCTATAACCAATTCAGGCCCATTAAATTTTACTTTCTGTTTGCGTCCTTAAATTGCGCCCACCTTCTCCAAAGGTGAAAGCTCATATTTAATGAAGATGTTTTTATATTTAAATGAAAGCAGAGTTTTAAGATAGGTGAAATAACGGCTTTAATTATACTTCTTATGTGAGAGGCCGCTCACTGGCCTGAATCTGAGAAACATTCTTGACAGTCATTCTTGACAGTGAGGCGTAAACCAGGAGAGAGATGTGTAGCGGAAGTGAGGGAAATGCGTTCAGTGATTCCCAAGGATCAAAGTGGAATGTGTGAATGCTGTGACAGGAATGAGATTGTGTGCAGCAGAAGCTGTCGTTCTGAATCTCGTAAGACTGTTTCTTCTGTCTTTCTGTACATTATATGCTTCTTATCTGTAATGTGTGTGAGGAGGGCAAGTACAGGATTGGACGACAGAAACTAGAACTGTGGCGCTAATTTTTTGTAGTTCAAAGAATCCAAGAAATTGACATTTCCAGGATGTGACTGGACCAGTAGATCTACTGTACTGTACATTTATGAAGTTCACTGGCACATTTCTTAGGATGAGTGTAGAATCAAACACACACCAAACAGCTCAGCAGTTTGATAAGACAAAGCACTTTGGAATAATGAAATAATTCATAAATCTCAGCTGGTGAGGTAGGCCGTGCGTTCAACCCATTTTTATAATTTTGCTCTAATCTTCACGGCTGCTTTTGCATGATAAGGTCTTCCCTGCAGCTGCAACTTTTCCAGTCTCCTAAAATATGTCCATATTTTACCGTCAGGCATTGATTTCTGAGGGGCTGTTTCCTTTCCTGTAAAACCGTAAAGCAGCTCAAGGATGGGCTGAGCTCATTTTAATCACCCAGCTTGTTTCCCAGCAAATACATGTGAATAAACGCAAGGCTGGAGAATAAGGCAAAGCAAACTTCCTCTGAATCTGATGTTCGAGTGTTCCTGTCAAGGTTGATCTGGCTAAACACTTCTGCCAATGAAATAACGACTGGTTCTTATTTAGCAAAGGAACTCGAGATGAGATGTACTGAAGGCCTCTTAGAGAAACAAACATTACTGCAAATAAACATTAACAGATTTATTAATAGACTCAAGTATTGTAGACAGTCTAGTCCATGTTTCCTTGCAATACCTTTTTAAACACAACACAGAGCATTTTTGCTTTCCATACCCAAACAGGCCCATTACGTGAGGTCAATTACCCCTTTGTACTACTAACCCCTACTAGTTACTGGTTACCTCTACTAACTCATATTTTAGTGATTTAGTATTATTAATAATGTTATTACAGACATTTTGACCATGTAAACATAAAACAATCAAGACTGTGAGTGAATCAGACCCATCAGTTAGCTTTTCTATTTAATAATCCACCTGTGCTAGTCTAAACATTCTTAAGGCATTTTAAAAAAGCTTTGTGGGAAAAAAACTTCAGTCTTAACGCAGAGCGAAACTTCATGTTATTGCACAGTGTTTTACACGGTCAATAGTACAAACATTCTTCAAAATATCTTCTTTTGTTTTCAGCAGAACAAAGCAGTTAATACATGTTTGGCACAACTTGAGGCTGAGTAGAAAACTTTTCACTTTTCTGTGAACTATTCCTTTAAGTAGGCAAATGTTAAGAGAAGTGGCCATAAATCACACTAATATCAGCCAGCTTTGTAACGGATCACAGGACTTTGGTGCTTATCCTTCAGGCATGAACTGTTCTTCACACAGTGGTTTTAAAACGTGCCTTACAAAAAAATTCATACCGTCAGCTGAATGGGAAGCTGGTTTCTATGCTTCAGTGGAAACAAATACACAACCTTTTACATTCGTAAAGCACCTGCTCCAGTCAATTACAATTTAAAACTGGAAACAAAAATAAACAGAAATCAAATTCGAGAGGGAAAGAACACAGACAGACTCAGACGCTGATCCACTGACAGGAAACAAAGAATCAGACGCTGTTGACTGATTATCTCTTTTTGGATGTTTTAAATGGGAGCACCATGTTGTATTTTATCCATCTTTTATGTGCGCACACAGAAAACTGTTTGTGAACTACAAAAGCGTTATTTATTACAGAAAACAGACAGCAGGATGTTTACTAATCTTTGTCTGGAATAGAAAAGCAGGGCATTTGTATATTTCTGCGACACAATGTTGCCAGAAACATCTGTTTAGATTCAATTTGTCAGTCATTACTGCAGAAGTATTTTCATAGATTCAATTTGCATGCAAGTTGCAAAACGTGTGGTGGTGATAAAACTATACATCAGCAGGGGAAAAACACTCAGCTTTACTAAAATTAGGAGGTTTCTGTCACAAAACTAAGAGTACGTCGCTAATTTGCTCAAGGTAAAACTTGCTGGCAAATAAATAAAACTTCCCTCTACACAAAGAACGTCGACATACACAAACAGACATTTATCAGATCTGAGGTCTAACTCGTCCTAAACAAAACACTGTGTCTTATTTCCTATTCAAATTATTTTTCATCATTGTTTGAAGTGTAATTCATAAAAACCAAATGAGCGAGTCCCATATAACCACCGTTTATACATGAAGTGTGTAATTTCTGCAGCTCCAGAGTCACCAAATAGAATTGGGGAAATAATGACCTTATTTCAGCTGGTTTCCACTCTCCCCACTGTCATTTGTTGACTGAATGATAGTTCTGCCCCAACAGTGTTGCAGGTTCAGGCTGGTCTGAGTGCTCAAAGAACAGCAACGTTCTGGTGGTGCCTCAGTGTTAACAGTTTTTAGGGAAATCAAGCAACAAATAGCTTAAGTGATGACTAAAGCAGCCTTTAAAATATGACTAAATATGACAACTAAAGCAGCCTTGACTGTCATCTGTCTGTAATAAAAACAGTCACACTATACAACATTTTTGACACCGCAAAAAAGACAAAGATTTATTACAAAAGCAGCAGGAGGAAATAATGCAGCCTGTGTTCATGTCAACTCTCCTAAAACACAAACTGCCCATCAGAAATGATTCTATGAAGGCAGTGCCCATCAGTTCTGCTGTCAGATATGTAACCCCACTCGAACCCTACACCAAGACTAAAAGCCAACCTCACAAGACTAATGTAAATCTCCCGGCTATGTAAATGACACATGGCCACAACTGAGTATGACCAAAACACATTCATCCTCACGAACAACCTTTGCAATGAAAATTCGGTGGTCACTTTTTTCCCCTCGTGCTGTCGGAAATCTGAACTTTCTTTCTTTAGTAAAACACAAAATGACTTTTTGCTTTTTTTTACCATATGACAAACTCTGTTTGGAGACAATTACAAAATCTTTCCTTCTGCCTTAATAAAAGTTTAGGGTAAAAACAAGTTTCATTATGACAGTAAATTATGACAGATTTTTCATCTTTGTATAAACTATTCTTTAATTTCTGTAATGTTGTTACAGATGTAATTTTATACAGCCTATTCAGTACTTCAGGGTGCATTTTTAATTTTCGGCACCCACAATTAAACAACAACAACATGAGTTCTTGTGATAATGCTAGAATGTCTCTTCTGAAGCGCAAAAACAGGCGTCAACAATATCATTATGTACATTCATTCGTGTGTCACTGATGGGGTCAGTGGCTGAGCACTGCGACCAGTTCGGCAGAACTAACTTTACGACGGCGATGAAACGTAACGCGTGTAACACACACAGTGTATATCCTGTACACCAACACACCTGCTATTCTGCAACTTAGAAATAATTTTAAATAATTAGATAAAAAGACGCTTTAATATGAGGAAGCACAAGTTAAAATGAGCGGCTGAATAATTATATAATAAACGTAGCACGTAACTCAGGCGCAAACAGTGCGCAACAGACGAACACTCAGTCAATACACATAAACAGTCAATGCAAGATAAACCTACGAATCTCTATTCAGGACGCCTATAACTAAACCAGGATAATTTCAAACAAAGCGCAAAAATAACAAGGAAAGAATAAGTTCTCTTACAAGTAAGGATGATGTTGTAGCTGAGCTGGTCCAGTCGCACCTGCAGCCGGTCGGGGGAAGAGCGTGTGTTCTCCACGCGCTCTCCCTCCAGCCGCTTAAAGAGTGTCATGACGTCAGCCGGGCATTTAAAACGCCGCAATGAAAGGCGTGCGGTCTGTTTTAAAGAGACGGCGCGCTGCAAATATACGACATTGCAACCCTGAGAAGAAGTGTATTTAGTGAGCTATCACTTTAATTGTTCGCATGTACTGTAAATGTCACAGAAATGTTGTTTTCCCACTCAAAAATGCTAAACGGGTTAACTATGGTTAGACTGTTCATTTAATGAATTCAGGTTAGGTTAATTTAATCACTTAAAGAATGGGTTCAGAAATATTTATGCAACTCTAACATTTATTTTCCTGAAACAGCAATTGTTAATTAAAAACTAGAATTTGTAATAATGTAATTTCAGCTTCAGAAAAAAGTCTCAAATGTTTGATTGTGTTTCATAATGCTCGTTTTTCAACATACTTCTGAAAAACAATCTAATCTGATGTTTATGTAAAAAAGGAAACTAGTTACCTAGTTAGAAAATTTTTGTTGATTCAATTTATTAATAATTGATTGCTCTTGATCTTGACGTGTGTTTTCCTTGTCACTTTCTAATAACTGTTATAACTTTTTACTCATATTTAAATTCAAATACTGTAGGAAATGTGCACTAAATGTGTGCTAAACCTCATGCTATATGCTTAAATTCCTCAATATTGATACAATGCAAAAATGTTAACGTTTTAAAAATGTTTCAAGCTGAGCGATTAATAATATGCATCCCTTAAAGCAAAAATGCTTCAAAATGTTTTTCTAGCTTGTTGTTATCTCTTCAGCGCAGTCGGGATGATAAGTGAATTGAATAGCTGACTACACCATTGCGGGTTGGTTAAATCCAGCCAGGACACTTTACAGCACGACTTGTGCTGATCTATTTGGGTTGTTATGGCTGTAACTCTCAGCGCAGCACAAAAAGCTTCAGTCTGGAAGGTTCAAATCGATTTGTTCCCCACAGAAAAGTCAGGCAGCGGGGTGTCGGAAAATTGCATCACATTGCATTGCCAATGATGCCATTTAAGCCTGGTGGAAAATCATTACCTGTTTTCCTCGCTGCTCTTCCTCCTCTTGGTATCTGTTTCAGCAGAGCTTCAGGGAAATGATATGAGACAACGGGCCGATAAAGCTTCCAGGCCTCTGGTCCTTGTAGGGCCTCACAGGATGACAGATGGCAATCACGGTCTCTCGTCAGATAGCAGTTAACGCAATCAAATATTTTGCCCAGAGCCTTTTTATCACATTCTTCTATAAATAGCTAAACTCTCGTAAAAAGAAGAGGCATATTCTAAATGCGGCTTCCCTTTCAAAAGAATAAAACATGAAAAATAAGATAAACTCACAGCACTGATTTGCATTTGAATTGGTTTGTATTTTAGATTTGACTTACTATTTATTATTCTAAACAAAATGTTCAGAAGTTAGAGTTAGTTTACAGCAAGATAGCAATCGATTCACCTCTCAGACTTTAGCAATTATGACAGAATGAGTCGTAATGGCTTACAGACAAAATTGACTATAAATAATTTTTCTCTTTCGGTCCCTCTGTCTCTTTTCCTGGTGCTGTGGTTTCTGTTTTGCTATCTTCTCACTCTATGGTGATAACAGATGGATTCAGTGAAGCAGAATGCTGACTGATAAGAATTGATCCTCCCGCCACATTCCTCTCTAAGCATCGCATATGAACTATAAAGCATATGATTGCTTTGCACTGTGGCAGCTGCTGGCCAACCAAAGGCAAACGTACATCATTCAACATCCAGATTGTACAACAGGAGGCTTGAGTCACTAGTGTGTTGTGTGACAAAAACAGCCTTTAAAATACAAGGTTAAAGGAACAGTTCATCCAAAAACTGTCATTATTTACTCGTATAACATTGTTTCTTCTTTTGTGGTTATTTTTTCTTAATTGATGAAATGTTAGGGAGAATGTTAGGGACCGACAGCTTCGGTCACCATTCACTTTCATTGTATGAAACAAAACGCAATGAAAGTAAATAGGGGCCGAGATTGCTTCACAAAAAATGATTACGTATATGACTTTGTACGCCAAAACTTATGCTTTTAATGGCTTTATAATGCAGATCGACTGTTTGTAAAAACATTAATAATAGGATGCTATAAGTTAATAACAGGTTAAGTGCTGTCCCTGCAGTATTATACTGGAAATGGTCACTGGGGAGTCCTCCAGACAGAGTTATGATCCGGCAAGCATTTATCTCATTGAGAAATTGTATGTAACTTTACATGTGGCAGGCCGTTGCTTAACAACAATGTCTTCATGCAGACAACGTGATATGACCATTGGAAGGCAAAATTACTTCTGTCTATGCAGGTGGGTGCATGTCATTGGTTGTGATGTTGTAGACTGAGCAGAAAATCCAGTCAGACGCACTGGGGATTCAGTGTGGCTTTCACATCCTTGGGAAGTCCTGTTTGGTTTCCACCATGAAGTGAAGTTTAGTCTGGAATAGATTTCTGACAATTACCATTGAGGTTGCCGGTTTAAATCGTTAAATCAGTTTAAATCCAGACAAGAACATAATCCATAGCATGAACAACGAAAACAAACCTTGAACCTTGAACCTTGGACCAGATCCTTCAGAACAAATTGCTTTCAAAATCGTAGCCTTTATCTAGTTGTTCTGCTGCCATCTTGATGGCAGTGTCTGTGAGCACATTACATTTCACAAAAGTCAGTTTGTGTAAATTTCTATTGAACTGTGAATACAGAGACTCAATTGTCTCTCAATTGTGGGAAAGAATAACATTTATGACCTCCGGGTCATGCAGAGTGAATATGACATTGGAAGCTTGATGCAGTTCTGCTGGTTTTTCTCAAATAACAGGCAGGACCAAAAGTTTCTGTTAAAAGGAAAATATGATTGAAGAATATTAAGTAATGTAGAGTGGAAGATAGACTCATATTCTACAATATTTATGTATGTAAATTTAAATGAGCTATTGAGTTGAGATATATAAGAGATATATCTATATAGGCTGACAGGCAAAGTGTTACTTATGCCATTGAAGGATTCTGGGTTTTAAGACTTTTAAGTCTCCTTGATATTTAATCACTTTCATTGTACATTAATGAATTTGGCAGACACTTTTACAGGAAGTGACTTACAGTGCATTCAAGGTACTGTATACATATCAATATGTGCGTTTCCTTGAAGCAGCTCAAGGTGATTCCCTGATGTGAATCTTGTGCAAATATTACAGTGCACCTAAAACGATAAAATCATCCAGTATCGTTTCATTTCCTGCATATGGCT
>JAZGTJ010018817.1:0-11227 GCA_036877575.1 Botia almorhae | reverse complement strand
AGGTCATGGGTTCGATCCCAGGGATTGCACATACTCAATGTATAGCGATCAATGTGTAGTATAATGCAATGTAAGTCGCTTTGGATAAAAGCGTCTGCCAAATTAAAAAATGTAAATGTACATCAGTTCTTCTGAAGATCTTTACCTCTGGAATGATTCCACCTCCTGTAAGAATTTCTCACACACTCCCAGAACACGATCAACCCTGTTATAAGAAGAGAGAGGGTCAGGTTCACTTTTGTGATAGGTGACGATGTTAGAAAGCATTTGTTACAGCGCTCTGACCCTCGTTTGAATCGGGAGGTGAGGATGAGCTGTAACGCTTTCGCCTGCAGACGAACGTTGTGAATCGTGGCGATCTGTTGCATCTCCAGGCCGCTGTACAAGAACTCCAGTTTATACGTCTCGTCCAGGATCTGAAAGACACACGGACACCACAAATGTAAACGATGAAACGGTTGCAAATGAAACTCTAGAACGATAGGACAGTGACGCGCGTCTCGTTCACACCTACCTGTCGAGCAGCCGTTGATACTTTGGCATTCTGTTTAAGACACAAAGGCACAGCCATTGTCCATAACTTATCCTGAAGAGCCTGAGAATAAACGAAACCACATAAGGGATCAGCCTGACTCTGCCATGCAGGTTAATATGCTCATATCTGTCATAATATTGTGTCACAGTGAGTGATAGCAGTGTTGTAATGATCAGCAATAGTAATACTTTGAAATTCAAAACTGTTTTCAGGAGGCCTGCGCACCCTGTGGGAGCCCCACAAAATAGGTTTATACACTCCTACCCATAAAAATGATCATTTTATCATTTAACAATGATAAAAGCCATAACATACAATGAACTGAGTAGGAATATGCACAGTAGTATAATTTCCGGAGTAGTATTAGTGCAGTTAGTGAGTATCAAAATTCAAATGTATGGCATAAGTATCTGCAATAATCTTTGCAGCAGTATCGTTGTGTGATCAATGCTAGTGATGTTCCTTATTTGGAAGCCATCTGCTAAAGAAATACATGTCAAGTAAATGCAACATTAGAGTATTAGCACTGTCACAGCAGTGTAACCTTGGTAAGCAGCAGTTGGCAGCGCAGGTATGTGGCACAGAAATCTGCAGATCCAGCCAACTCAGTCTGCAGCTCACCCAACCTCTGCAGATCTCTGTGTGTGAAACCAAAGAAAACATCTCAAAAACACACACCATCAAGGAGATCCTACAATAATCACATTGGTAGGTGCAGTTTAGTAGCTACGGTACAAACACGGTAGACTACAAAAACGAAATTACACTACAAAATTTAATCTATAATGCATTAAATAATCTAAATGCATCTGAATTGTTTTCTTATTGATTGAACCTGATAGTGAACTCCAGCAGATCTGATTGTTTTCTAATTATTTGAACTTGATAGTGAACTCCAGCTGATATACATTTTCTAATCATTTTAACTTGATAGTGAACTCCAGCAGATCTGAATTTTCTAATGGTTTGAACCTGATAGTGAACTCCAGCAGATCTTGAGCACCAGGAGACTCCAGGTTCTGAAGAGCGCTGACGCGAGTGATACTCTCCTGAAGGAAGTTCTGTGCAGACTCCAGACTGCCTGAACCCACACCTGATGCCTCCAAACCTGAACTAGCGGCCTGCTTTCTGCCCGGCAGCTGAGAATAAAAAATATTGAAAGAAATCAAATGTATATCAAACTCTATCATGTTGTTATTTACAGGACTGATCAAACTGGGAGGCATGCAGGTGGGTTTCTCACCCGGAGATGTGGCACCAGGTGTGACAGGCTGTCTCGCAGGTAGGCGTAGTGACGGAAGGTGTGATCTGAGAACAAGGCTGGCATTGTGGGACAGGATTTGGCTGCATTGAAGACCAGCACTAACACAGCGATGTCTGAACAAACACAGGTCAGGAGAACAGCAACTAAACAGACACCTGAATATCTCAGTGTATTAGTGTCCTGAACTCCTTTATTATATAAAAATGTGTGATGTATTTTACGCTTTCATAATATACACATTTCCATATTTTGAATTGTGATATTTAGGTTATATATTTTGACATGTTAAATCAAAATGACTGCTCTATATAGCTGCTCTAGTGTCTACATCACAGCTTTACACAGCTTTTGTGGTCATTCACTAAACTTTATGAGGTGCATTCTGGAATACTTTAAAGACAGTACTGAGAGTTCTCATGTATTCTGACACTTTTGGCTGCTTTTCATTCACTTTTCTCAGCTCATAAGTCCAATGTAATACTTTGATGCGCAGAGTAAATTTGTTTAAATCTCATGTGTTTGCTGTCATGTCAGATACAGGCAGGGTCATCCATGTCTGGTTCTGGGGTGTCAAAATATGGGTGAGTGCTCAGAAGTTCCGGAACAATAGGCAACACCAGCGTTGGGTGTCGAGCACCAAGGAACTTTAGACATCTGGATCGACAAAAGAGTACAGAGGTCAAAGTCACACACGTTGAAGAAGAGATGAAATGAGAGAGGAACATAGAGGAATGTCCTCTGAAACTCACTTCCAGACTGAGTTGCGGTCGGTCGGGTACTTGGTAAGGTTCTTCAGCAGCTCCAGCAGGGCCAGCTGGATACACTCCTTAGTGGACACATTAGTGTAGCAGAGCAACTCATGCAGAGCCTCACGAATGTCTCGCGAAGAGTCCTGCGATAAACACGCATTTTTAACATTCGCTGTCTGATTGAGACGGCAGAAAAGCTTCTGTGAATCTCACAAAATTGTATTAATGCAAAATAATAATTCGTTTTCAGGATCATTCCAAGGGATTTTTGCACTGTGATGGAAGATGCATCACATCCTCTAGTGTCTCACCTCCAGCACTGCGAGCACAGTGTCTAGCTGATCTTCTCTCAGGGTGATGTGAGTGGAGATCTGCCGCAGCACATGAATGGACTGCAATCGCACCTCCTCAATTTCATCATTAAACATGTCCACCAGGAAGTCCAGACACTTTTCTGCAAAGCTGGGTGAGGACTGGGCGAGGGAACAGAGAGCCTCTACTGCGGCGATGCGCACCTCTGAGACAGGACATGACCACATTAGCTATTAAACATCTGAGGACAAAGGAGCTACAAATGTCCTTAAATTTGTGTTGGCCTTGTTTTAAAACACATACCATACATTTCATCCTCCAGCCCGTGAACAAATGCCCCACAGGCCCCAGAGTCGATGAGATTCACCCCTGAAGTATCAACTTTCTCTTTGGGAGCGTCGTCAGCCCATCGCCGTCCAGACGAGAACTCTCCAGAAGCATATAGTTCTTTAGCTCGCTCGTGAGCTGTGCGCTTCCTCTGAAAGAGTCAAAGAAGACCATCTTTAAAAATTAGCACAACATTATTTCTTCAGTATTTTCTTGAGTATTTGAAAAAATTTGTTATTTTTTACTTTCTCATCTCCCAGCTTAATATGTAGATAACTCTAAGTAAGATATATATGATTTATTTTAAGTAAGATATATAAGGTTTATTTCCCTAAACCTGAAATTATAAATGCTGTGTCATTTAAAATACTGTGCCAGATGTCTCTGGAGTTTGGGCCAGGGCTACATCTATTTGTTTGACCAACCAATGGCTAATGGGGGAAACAGTATTTCTGCAATTTTATTTTGGTGACCATAGTGCTGCAGAAATTACACACTAAATGGAGTTTGCATGTTTTTTGTATAGAAATACCCTTAGATCTGACATCAGTTTCTTGTCTAAAGTCTGTTCCAGGAAATGAGGGCTGACTTGATGCATGGAGCCCTAAAAAATGAAAAAGACAGACAGAAAGAGACTGATGACTTAAGCCAAAAAATGTTTTAAAAGACACGTTGCAAAATGTATGCATGTAGCAGTGTTCTTGGAAACCAATAGACATGCTGTAAAGACTGACCCAAAACTCACCAGCAGTTTAGCAGCTTGCACTCTGACCACCCATGAGCCATCACTGACCATGTGACAGATCTTCCCAAATGAGTCATCCACCAGTCGGATCTCCTCATTGGACGAGGGGATAGGAACAATACTGTGTGGATACACAAACTCACATTACACTTCATAATAGTGTCAACACTATTTGGATTTCTTGACTTAAAATAACACTTGTCTAAATTAAAGGAAATAAACAGTTTTATTCAATAATAAATAATATGACAGGAAGGTGTAAACACCATAAACACCAGTGATTCACAGCCCCCAGTACTACACATTACACGTCTCCCTTATCAGCCAATCCTAGTTCAGGTCTTGCAGTCTCATCTGGTGAGTCGGGGCAGGTGTGTCAAATGAAGGAGAGATTTATGTAGTGGTGGGGGGTTTAAGACAGGGTAAAAAAAACATAACACAGAGTCTGAGTAAAACTGCCCTTTTACCTTTCAGGGTATAGCTGACTCAGAACCCAAACCATCTGTACTGCTGCTGAGCGAACCTGCTCATAATCATCACTTAAGAGCTTACAGGCCTGACCAAGAGAAAAGAAACATTCACAGATTAGTCTGCTGACATTTCTTTCGGAATTTAAAAGTCAATAAGACGACGAGGTGGAAAGACCAGACAAAGCTAATGTTCGGTTTACATCATGTAATTATTTAACTATCATAATACAGCATCGGTTGCCTGGGACTACAGTGAATTATGCATTTTACCAGTGATTATCCAAAAGTCTTTGACCACAAAAAATGGTGCAATCGACACCAATCGAAGTATTTTTCAAGAGCTGTGCAATAAGTTTTTGTTTTACCTGATTATAAATATTCTGCTGAATTTTCATTCCTCTTTCATGTAGCTGCAGCTGGAAAAAACACACACATTTTACACAAAGTTAACCAAAGCATAATTCGATGCAGTTTACCAACATGATACTGCAGATAGTCAGGGTTGGGTTAGGGTTAGGTTAGGGTTAGCCTACCATAGCTTTAATGGCGCCTGTGCGGACACGAGGGTCTTGGTCCTGAAAGTATTCACTGATCACACTCTGCACATCCCTTACGGATGACATCTGTCCTGCATCAGTCTCTTTAGTGAGAGGTTTATCTACCGTCCCCACACAGCCCAAGAGCTGCAGACACTTGTTCCTCACCCCAAAATATGTGCTTGACAGGTGCTGAGGAGACATTTAAGACATGAACCAAAACAGTGCAACAGTGTAAGGCAGCAGTAAGTATTAACTAGGTATAAAAAAAGACTTTTTACCTTGCACGCTACATCAATAAGTCTCTGAATGACTGCAGTCTTGTCCAGCAGCTGAGTGCCGATGATCAGCAGAGTGTCTAACAGCTGTGCCAGCACCTGATGAGACTCTGAAACACAGAGAAACCTCAGGGACAATCCCTAATGCTGCACAATTACACCAAACTAATTTACACCGAATGTAATGCACCCAGAAATAACACAGATGTTTGTTCCGCTTTGTGAAAGTGTCCTGATTAAAGGACAGGACTTACTTTCATTGCTGAGAGTGTTTACTGCATCATCTACTATGCAGTCCGGAGAGAAGCCCTGTGTCTTTGATAACAAACCCAGCAGAGATGCAATCTTCAGCCTGACCGAATTATCAGACTCCTGCAGACAACAGGAAGTAATAGTTTAATTGTTCAATTCTGCAAATTTAAACAAAATTATTTCTATCGTCAAACAATTTAACAGAGACGTGCAAGAGCATTTCTTTAAAGATGTGAAAAGCGTTATTATTTTGCCAATTTTGTTTGGTGTCGCAAATACATATTTGTTGAAACAACAACTGTGTATTGTAGGTGTCTCTCAAACGTAATAACATAGATGTCGTGAAGCTGTCCTAACTCTACACCTTGTAATAATGCTCCAGCAGTATGCGCAGCACCCCCTCCACACTCTCCGCCTCCACTGGCCTGCGGGAGAAACTCAACAGGTGCTGCAGCGCGTCTGTGGGGCTGGAGGCTTTACACAGGTCAACATGCAGCGATGCAGATTTACTGGGTTTGGTCAGTCGAAGTTTCTTTGCAGGAACCTCCTCAAGAGACACCTGCTGTAACGAGATGATCAACAACAAAACACAACGTTACGATTTGCGTTCAAAAAACGTTGCAGGGTGAGAAGGTAAATATGTGTATCTAAATATTAAACTGTATAAATGGTTCAATTCAACTGTCATCATATTGAAACAAACAACCCCCCCATATCTTAACATACTAACACATACTTTCTCATGCACAATTCGTAGTCTACATTAAGTATCTGCACACTTATCACACGTTTGTATACATGTAAACAATCTTTTTAATTTAATTTAGTCTTTGTATCGTACTGCTGTGCCTTTGTATCGAATGTCTGTGCCTCACAACAAGACATCTTGTGCAATAACAAAATGGAACAATCCCACAGACGCTAAAGGCCTCATCAGTTTGCATGTATTTGTTTATCACCATGTTTTTTATAATATGTAATCATCATTATTGCATTCTTTATGGCATGCGTTTATGATAATACATGTCTTCACCTGAACTACTTTAGAAAACTCCTCATAAACGCGTTTTTTAAGGTGAGCTGCCATCGCTGTTGTATTTTCCGCTTTGCTGACATGCGCACAAAGCAGCTCCAACACTTCTTTAAATGACCGTTGTTCAGTGGAGTTCAGGACATTGAGTAAGAGCAGCGCCACCACATGGACGGAGAACATTTTCACCACATTTTCGAAGATACACTGGGGTAGCGTTAAGATTATCTCTCGAAATAAAAATACAAGACACATATTCAGCATAACGTCCACCTTTTGTCTGAGATTTTTTAAAGAGACTTAAATATTAATATACTTATTAATATATATATAAATGTTAAATATTAAGACAACAAGTTTAATATAAACATATAACGTGGACAATGTTAAATAAGACAATGGACACAATATTTTAGTTTATATTTATTTAGTACTAACACTTTTTATCTTGAGTCATTTGGAATAACAGCTATAGTGTACAAATAATATGCAGGAACCTTAAACTCTACCTCTCTTCTGCTTTTATGTCTCTTCTGATGTCTCTGGTTAACTGTACATGAAGAGTTTTAATATGGAAAAATTGAATGGCTAATGGGCAAACATTTAAAATATACATGGCACAAATGTAGCCATTTGCATAAAATGACAGTTCTGAGGTGAATGTGTATGGATCAGGATATTCCAGGATAATACTTGAGGGATATATTTGAAGAAGGTTTTTTTAGTGCATGGGCAGGGACAGTATAGCTAGAGTCAATATTACACAAGGGAGGCCATTTCTAGAAACTGATAGATAAGAACCCTATAAAATCTCTTTGACAGATGTCTATCATACAGGCAGTTCGGTTACAACAACAGATCTTGTCATTGTTTATTGACAAGGTGTGAATTTCCTGAGGTCTACCATATTTTACATTTATGAATTTGCCAGACATTTTTATCCAAAGTGAATTACAGTGCATTCCTATAAAGCTTTACTATATATATATATATAAAATGAAAGATGAAGTTGATTCTGTAGACTTAAACAAAGGTTAACAATAAAACACATATTTACTTTTAAATCATTGTTTCCAGGATTAATATGTTGATTAATATGTTAATATATCTAAGTTAATATGTGCACTAATTGTTGGACCCCAAACTCATCACCACCACGTGAAGGTCAGTTTATAGAAGAAGTCATAGCTCTTGAAGAGAAAGCCTTTGTCTATGCTGTGTGGCTGGATCTTAATGTTATATCCTTTAGCTTCAATGTCCATTTTGATGCAATCTAACAGGTCTTCCACTGAAGCTGGAGCTTTCCATGGACCGAAGCTCACCACGGATTCTTTTGGAGTACCCAGACTATCAATGGCATTGTTGTATCTGGCTAAATCATCTTCTGTCCTGACAACACACACAATTATTGAGGAGTACCGTGAAGCAATGGCTTCTGCCCGGGCTACCCTGACAATCACCTCCAGGTTTTCGCGGTAATTGGGCACGCGAGTCAAGAACTGCTGTCTCCCAACCATCTCCCCAAAGAACTGTGGTGTCTCTTCGATGGCTTTGACCAGAGGTTTAATGTCGTAGTATAAAGCTTCTTTATGCATTTCCTGTAAGTGGGTAATAGGAAGATTCTCTGTTCGAAGGTATTCGAGGATTTGCCCAAAGAACGTCCCATCACGATCTATAAAGTAACAACCTTTGGAGTCCAGCCGAGGTTTGGATGATCCATTAAACAGGTCTGCCAGTGTGGAATTTGGGAATTTGCGGATGGTGCCAAGGGTGGTGCTGAAGACATGGCCTCCAACATTGAGCTGTACAACTTGAGATTTCTGAGGACAGAAAACAAATATTTCACATCATAATGCTTCTGTACAAATTTAACAGTTAAGTGGTTTGTTTCGATTGTTTGTAAGCTGCTGACCGTGTTTGTCATAGCTGACATTAACAGAGAACTCAGATGATCATTCACAAATGACAAAGCACAGTAAGAGGTCTACATGAATTGAGGCATGTTTTATTAATCAATACAAAGCACCCAGACTGGACCTAAACATCAAAGTAATTATGTAATTAACTCATAATGTAATAGTTTAATGCATAATGTAATTACATTTAGACATTTTTAGACTTGTTGGCTCTTATGGCAAAATGTGAAACATTATCGTTTCACTTGAAAGCGTTTGCTATATGAATACACGTACATGTATCTACAAAATGGACTATAAACATTTTCAAAATTTTAATCTCAGTGTTTTAGGTTTAATTTGCCATTTTTTTACACATTCTGTGTATTAAAAAACATCCAAATGTAATATTTTGCCACGTTTCATTGACAGATGATGAGATACAAACGTCCTCTACGTAAACAAAAAGTTAAATACAAAATCATGTAATTGTTCCAACTTTCACCAGCTTCCTCATGCCTTAAACATTAAGTTCCCTTGGAAAACGATTTACTATTTGCTTTGAAGGTGGTGCAGTAAAGATATGCCGTGAACTTTTAACAGCTCGCAGTCGAACGCCAAAAGTGTCAGACTTAAAGCGCATTAAAGCGATGTCACAAAATGACACGTTAAATGATGAAAACCGAGTTTCTCGTAGTACAGTAGAAGAACAGAACAGCTGTTACGCGAAATAAACCCACCACGATGAAAAATTACAAGCAGATGTTCTAGTCTAATTCTAATCTAATTTTATATGTAGCATTTGTGTCTTTTTTTAAGTTTATCTTACCGAGTGTACGGGTGTTGTGGATTGTTTTCCAGAAGATTTATACTCTGGCAGGCTCATGATGTGAATTTTAAACTTCAGGTCTTCAGCTCAGGTTCTCGAAGCAGGTAGCTCGTGTGTAACTTTATACGACCCGCCCATAACACACACGGGCGGAGCTGGGCTGCACATACCGGATTATTCTACCTCTCCGAACATGAACAGCTTTTGTTTATAAACAAACTAAAGGTTTTTAGTTGTATATAAAACACACAAAAAGTATCATATTAGCCTGTTATGTGTATACCTCGCTGAGTTTCAGGTTCAGACGTAGTATTTTAGGTATAATCTTAACGTTAAGGTTTAATATTACACCTGGATTAAATTTACTAAATAATGGCACTGCAGCTCAAGTGTAAAACACTAAACCGCTCAAAAATGGAGAATTCAAGCATGTAATCACCTTTCACTCCGCAAATACAACGCGCTACGTTTTGAGCTACAGGAACATGGTACTTTTACTTTAAAACATTAACAGAACGGTTTTAAATCATTTGCCTTGTAGATATGAAATAACCCTACACTATAGTTTACCAATGATTAAAAAGCTTCAGAATTTCACTGCAACCTTGTACATGTAACTCATTCTCATTTATACAGTTCGTCAATCACAACATTTTAGAAACTTATTAGTTCAAATCAATATTGTCATTATTGGAACTGCTCTATGTGGTTTACTGATAATCTGAGTTGTGGGCAGACAGTCGCTGTAGTTGAACATCGTTCTGAAACACCATCAGTCAATACTGGCTGATTACTGGGTTAGATCTCCTCGGCATCATATTACACACGAGGTTGTTAAAATCACTGGTCGCACAGTAAAGCGGTAAGGTTTGAGGCAATAAAAACAATACAATTCCTTTTCGTCATTTATTCATTTATTTTCTATACAGAAAAGTGTAGATCTTCCATCAATGGTTCCTGAACCTGTAACAGAGAACCATCTTGTTAGAAGAAAAACAATCACTTCAAACAAACACAGGTCATAACAGAAGAAAATAAACCCTTCTCAGACAAATGCCTCTTTGTCTTCAATCTAACAGGACACAGATCTCTGAGAAACTAAAGCCAGAGGCACAGAGCGTGACTCTGACCCAGAATCCTCAGAGAAGGCCCTGAATCCGATTCGTCATCGTATCATCACTGAAGGGAATGTGAAGGTCAGGGGACTTTACAGGTGACTTGAGCCCACTAGTAGTTCACTATCATGAGGCACAGCTAACTCTGATCACAACGATAAGGCCCCTGAAAGGTGTTTCGGCCCCTTACCAGTTTAGGCAGTCGGCACTGGTGCTCCCTGTGGCATAACTGGAACTTCAGGTTTGGCTCCCTTCTGTTCTGACACTGGGGTGGTGGGGAGAACCTCCTCCTTGGGCTCCACAATGCTGACGTGGTCAGGGAGGGGCTTCTTAGGGCCAATCTTGCCACTGGGGTCCCAGGGGAGCATGATTTTCACTTTGATTCCAAGCACACCTGTGGACAGATAGATGACAGGAATAGATTAGGATTACTATAACCAATTAACATTAGTCAATGAACCGGATTACTGTAATTAAAATACATCCGTCAAGAAACCCTGGACCTGTTGTGCCTGTAAGTGGTTATCCCAGTCCAAGAATCAAGTTTTTACACTTAAGAGTAATGTTGATACAACGCATTCAGAACCTTCTCAGACTAACGCCTCCATATCTTCACACTACTATGAAGATCCAACGTCAGAGGTACAGAAACTGACGAGGACTCTTCTGAAAATCTAATTCTGGTTCATCTTATCATCACAGAAGGACAGGTTTTGGATACCACAGACATTTCTACATGTCTCTACATTCAACTGTGTATAGACCACCGATGTTGTTTCACTAACTTAACCTGGCATGACGCATCTCGATGTATCAAAGAATGCAGACATGTGAACAGGATTTGAAAGTTACGACAGACCCTTCTCAGACAAATGCCTCTGTGTCTTCAA
>JAZGTJ010018816.1:0-11228 GCA_036877575.1 Botia almorhae | reverse complement strand
TTTCTCCATATCTTAATGCATATAGGAAGCTCTCGAGATGTTTCGTCCAGATTTCGTTTGCCGATCTCAAAATCGGGTGCAGCGATTGGAACGAAGGGCCAGGGAAAGGCATGGCTTGCAAACAGATGAATTTGTCATGGGGGTGGAGGCAACTAACCATAGGCGGAACTGCACCAAGCCACACCCACTTAGTGGTGAGATACTTTATTTTCATTAAGATACTGGACGCAGTTGATGGAGCTGTAGTGCAGATCTGACTCTGCAGCAATGCAGTCACAGTATTGCAGCTGTTGCAGGCCAAATCAGGTATCAGTGGTAACAGTGAACATGGATTGTTACCGTTGCATCTTTCGGGCAAATGCCTGCAGAATGTGTCAGCATTAGGTATGGGGTCGTCATCTTAGAATTGTCGTAGCAACCACACAGTTTGAGGGCAAACACACTGCAGCAAGACACATTATTGATGCAGTCACAGAGAGATGCAGTGCCTAATACATACTTGAGTACTGCAGTGAAACATTTGGTGCATTAAAACTTCAGTAATGTCTGAACGAGGCTTGAGGTGGCACAGACATATGAAAAGCTAACAGATACAATCAAGATCCCAGCATATTTCAGCACGGCCCTGTTAAGAATGGACGACGCATTTTAAAAAGTAAATGAGCTGTTTTGGTACCAGTACAGCTGACTCATGCCCCCTATTGGCCCTGGTATGACTTCACAATATAAGGTTACAAAATGTAAATAAGTTCCTATTCACAGACTTTATCACAACTTCATTACTTCATAAGTCCCTAAATACATTGGTTAGAAGGCTGTTTTAGAATTTAAGGGCATGAAGCTAAGCAAGCAAGTCAATTAAACCTCGGATAATGTGATGGTATTTTAAAAATGCAACAGAGGAAAAAAAATAGGCGAAATGAGATATTAAGCTTTGTAATGACCTTTTCATTTTAATTCTTGCTCTGCTGAATGTGTTTTGTAGATAACCTTTTCAAACCCAGGGACAGAGCAATCTCAGGCAAGGAGATGCAATGGAGGTCCAGACGGTTAGTTTTCGCATACAGAGAAACACACACATCATCACACATGCACACGATATAACACCAGCCCTTATCAGCAGAGGAATACAATCCGACCCCTTTCTGATAAGGACAATGTTTTTTGGTACCTTTCTACTGGAATAAAAATCCACCCGATCAGATGAAATATGAAAGATAAACGATTTTTTGTACGTTTCTGTGCATGTTTGTGTAACAATCTTTAATGGTGTGATTTACACCATTTACATCATACACCAACTGTACTTTTAGGATTTATAACAAACTCCCTGAAGTGACCAAGAAGAAGGAGGACGAGAGGAAGAGACTGGTATCCAAAACCAACAGACAGAGGGCAGAGGTCTTTAATAAGGTTGGGTTTTAAATTATCCCACAAAAGCTACTTTGAATTGTATGGCCACACATTTTATTTTTTTTAAATGCCTTTTTACAGATCTTACTATTGTCCAGAATATCTGTTTATTCAGCATCTGTTTACATGTTATTAAACATCTGTTCCATTTTACTAAATCATCCAATACTCAGTATTTGTAACTTGAATGAGACCAAGTCATTTTTTTAGACAAACATTTTTCTTTAACTTCGCTTTCTGTTTTATAGAGTTAATGTGAATTACCGTCGTCCTTATGCATGCAGAACAGGCAACAGGTTGCAGCATGCCCACCATTGTGGTTAAATCAAACGTTTCATAAGCCACAGTGTGTGATCCACTGATGATATTCTACTTGGCTTTGTATGAAGTCCTGAGACAGTCTGATCAAATTCAAATTTGGCCAGTTCTGCGTTACAGGGCACATAGGAGCAGAGGCTACAGCTGTATAGCCTTTTGTCCTGTAAGCTTAATTAGGCTCGGTAAAGGGCACAGCTGTTGATTGTGGAAACCATTGAAAGTGTGGGCCTGAAATACTTGGGTGAACCTTGAATAAACAACTGGTGCAGAACAAATTGGAACTCGGTTCTCCTCAGAATGTAGAGCAGAACAGTCAAAAATGATTGGGCCTGTTTTGAAGACCTAGATTTATACTTGCCTTAGAAAAATCGAATTAAAAAAAGAATACAATTAGAGCCTGGTTTGATCACAGAAATAGAATTTGAATCAGAGTTTTAATTACACTTTTGTTTCCTGCTGAAGTGTATCTGTGACTGTGTGAACTGTGAAATGGTCCTAACTGCTTCAGGAGCCAGATTTTACTTCACACAAAATGACTAAAAATGTATTGTTATTAAGAACTACATCCATCAGTACAAATTAGTTGTTTTTAGTTTTACATACATTTTGGTTTTGCATATTTTTATAGAATTTTAGTTTTTTTAGACATTTTACTTTGCTGCCTGTGATCCTACCACAGCAGACCCATTTTTTTGTCATGTCTCGCCTCTAAAGTGACCTCTAGGGTGACCTTTTATGACCCTGCAAGTAAAAACACACCTGAGGCTTTTGTCTCGTAATGCATTTTGGCACAAGTGTCAAGCCAAATGTACCAGCGGAGATGAAAGGCGGGCCGTTCTGTGAAAACCTTCCCCCTGGTCACAAACAGCAGGTGCTGTGTGGTGCCAGACTGCCTGATCTCACCTTGGTGAACTTTCTGCCTCCATGCTGAGGTGTCAAGTGATATAGAGGCTCATGAGATGGATTCATGCTGAGAGTCTGAACACAACAGTTCTGCACAGCAGTGTTAAAGTAATGATATATGGCATACCCATTATACTTAAAAGCACCATGCACCAGTAGTTGTCGTGAGTCGATGCGAGTAGACGTGTTGGTCCAGTGTAGTGTCTTAGTGTGTAGCGCGCTTTTGCGCTTTTTATAAATAAATATTTCTAAAATCTTAATTAGGGTACATTGGTTCTAAAACTTCAGAAAAATCTGTGGTCTCAAAAAATTATTAATATTAACAGAACTGTGTTCAGAGGTTGAAAACTTTGGGACACAACTTTTAATTTCAATTGCTTTTGACATTTTGCACATTGACATATATTTTACAATATCTTGGAAATTAACAGTGTATATCTTATAGCTACTGTAAAATATTAGTGACAGAAGTCAGGAGTCTCACTATTCACGCCTTCAAATCCATTCTTTCCTAGTTAAGCAAAACTATTTGTATGTAGTTTAGACGTTTAGAAGGTGTTGTACTGTGCAACACCTTCCTAAGGTGAGCTTTCCTGTAGCTCAGTGGTTAGAGCATGACGTTAACAACGCCAAGGTCATGGGTTCGATCCTAGGGATTGCACATACTCAATGTGTAGTATAATGCAATGTAAGTCGCTTTGGATAAAAGCGTCTGCCAAATGCCTAAATGTAAATGTACTGGGTTTGTTTGTTGTACGGTTTTTAAGACTGCTTAAATTTATGCTAAAAGGTGAAAGGCCAACATTTTTGCCTCAGCCTTTTTTTTAAGTTACAAAATCTGGCACAAAAGAGCACAACATTTCTGATTCTGATCTTTTTAGCCAAGACAAAAACCTACCCTGAAAGAAAACATTTGGCTGTACTTTCCTTGTCGACCAGCAGAGGGCAGCACAATTCTTCAGATGACTCCTGCTCATCACACCACTTTTTGATATCCAGATTAATTCCACTCAACACAGTGATTTATTCATGAATTCCGTTTGTTCTTCTCGGTAACAGACATGCCTCTGATACTTCTGGGATGCTCATGGCACAGAGGAGTGTTGTGTCAACGTTAATTTCCCTGTTTTGATGTTTAGAGAGTTGAATTCCAGAACAGGACAGCTTCTGTGTGTATTTCAGATGTCTTTACTGACAGGCAGTTCCCTGGTTGCCTAAAACGAGAGCTTTCGGGTCCTGGTGTAAAGGAGAGATCTGCTGTCTAGGTGTGTTGTTTTAATGGGTGTCAGGTCCTGTGAGGCTGATAGTTTGTTAGGAAGTGTCTGGCTCACTGTCTCCCATGAAGCCCCTCTGTTTCTCAGGCTTGCAGTTTTGTGTAACAGTGATGAATGGCTGATACGTCAGGCCAGAGATAGAGAGAGGCAGGTGAGGCAAAGAAAATAGTGAGAGAGAGACCTATTCACAAAGTGTGAAAAACAAACAGCAAAGGAATTCAATTCAATGTTATTTTATAGCATATTCTTAATGTGTTTTTTACAAAGCAGCTTTACAGAAAACATTTTCAATCTTGGTTAACTATTGTAAATAAACTTTTTAACCAGTGTTGAGGAGAATTGTTAAAAAGCAGTTTTATTTTAAATTGTTTCAAGCTAATTTCGTTACCCCAAAATGCAAATTCTGTCATCATTTTCCGACCATCATGTCGTTCCAAACCTGCATAACTTCTATGGAACACAAAATAGGCTATACATACATACAATCAACAGCATTGGCCCCCATTTACTTTAATTGTAATGTGGACATTTTTTCAAACATCTTTCATGTTGCACAGAACAAGATCATACTAAGCCACGTGACGGCCATTTTCTTCAGTGTGTTAATGTAAATGTACTGTAGCGGCTGGTTTCTTGAACAGAACATTATACTACAGCAACTTTTTCCAGTCTGCACTGAAATGTTCAGGTCATTCTGTAGGAGCTCACCAAGTGCAGAATCAAATCTACTGTAGCCAAGGACAGGGAACCATGCAGAAAATAAAACCAATACCTCAGAGGGGGGAAAAATACATGATAGTTTGAGGAAAGATAGCAGGTTATCATTGCTCCCAGGAGAAATGGCCAACCAAGGGACAGGCAAAGAATTCTGGGTAATCTGTAGATTACACAGTCACTTCCACCTCATTTTTGCACCACTTGACCTCAGGGAACAGGTGCTCTGACAAGGAGGTTGCTTCGCTGGTTGTTCTTAGTTTGAAAGTTTCCATTTTTTTCTTCCACAGAAACTTCTGGATCAAGTTCTTCAAAGACACAGTCACTGAGAGTTTGTTCACAAGATTCATATCCCCTGCTCTCTCCTTGCCTGAGGCAAAGAACAGAAGGCAAGCTAGACCTTTTGGAGCTCCCTCCTGAGAACAGTGCAGGGTTTTGAGATGTGTTGTTCCAAATATAAAACACCATTTACCGGACCTGAGATGAATCCATGCATTGTGTAGATGTTTCCATACCCTGTTGTGTCCATCATCTGAAATGGAAAAGATGCATGCTGTCATAGACATTTTCCAGGGAAGATAAACTGATAAGACGACATGGCGTGTATCTCATAACCCAACCTAATTGTCAGGTCAGGAATGCTTTCTTGTGTTTTAAAAGTAAGCTCTGTCAGGCAAACAGTTTTATTACAAGATAAAATGTAATAAACTATATCTGACCAAATTTTGTCATATTTTGTGGTCCAAATAAAAGGCGCAAACTATGAATGATCTTAATTAGACCATCAGCAGTGATTTGACTACAGGGATGTCCTAAATAAGGTTTTCATGTATTTGTTTAAGATCAACATTTGCACCTTATGCAAAATGGTAAAACTTGGCCTCGGTCTGATTATTGATCAATTGATCGAGTGTCTTGCTTTAATATTTGCTGTGTAATGATTCAGTATTTTTCTTCAGCAGAAGTCGGCTAACCTTATCAAAACTATAAAGTTTGAACGCAGGTCATTTAAACTAGTAAAAAATGTTTACCCAGATTTAAGCGAAACTAAAGACATTACAAGTGTATTTTTGTACTGTAGGTCAGTGCTTCTTAATCCATGTCCTGGGGACCCACTTCCCATTCATCTTTCCCTTATTAATATTTCTTATTAAAGCTCCTTATTAACTCACCTGCTTCAAATCATCGGCTTATTAGCCGGGAGTTTCGTGGGGTGAATGTGGTGTGCCAGATAAGAGAGGCATGCAAAACGTGCAGTGCTGTCAGTCCCCAGGACCAGGATTAAGATCCACTGCTGCAGGTCATCAACAGCTTACACCCTCACATTGCTTTTAAAAAAGCAGTAAATGCTATCTCAGAAATGCACTGTTCCTGTCTCAGTACCTGTCTTATTCAGAGTACTCTTATGCTCTCCATACGCAGTTATAGCCATATTATAATTTGGATATTAGCTCATTCTGGGATGGCTAATTTCAGCAAGTGAGCCACTCAATGCATCTAATATGGTGTCAAATGCATGATGGAATACGAGGGGAATATCTTCTGCTTTCTGACCCTGTGTTTGCCCTGGAAGTGTCAGGGTTTCTGGTGCGGAAAATGAAATTTGGGCTAATAGAATTCAGGAGAGAACGCATTTAGATGACAGGTTGGATGACTCGATGATAAAGCAGAGACAAGTCATTTATAAGTGCATTAAATATTCTGTATTCATCAATCTAAATTCAGAGCTGGTTGACTTTGAAAGTTTTTAAAGGAAAAGCAAGCAACTGTTGGTTTGAAAATATGGGGTAAGAAAAATGCAAAAAAGTAAGTAAATCCTTATTTCTCCAAGGTCTTGCTACCTAGTGGAAACCTTCAGAGTGTGATTAGTGTCATGCATACCAAAAAGAGGCGAAATGTTTCTTGCAAATGACCTCAGAAATTATACTACAGTATAAACAGGGCTTTCAATGTCAAATATATTACTTTTCCTCCGAGATCACATAAGGTTTTGTTTGTTTGTTTAGTTAGTTTGTTATATTTAAGATGAACAATGCTTATACCTGAGCTTATAAATAAACTCTTCAAATATTTTGGTAAATAAACTCGTCAAATACATCTGCCTCAGATTTTCTCATCCTTGTCAGAGCACAAGTATTGTTTCATGATTTGAATTCGTAATTTGTTGATTTGTTTACATTGACTTCAGCGTCTCTTTGATGAACTCATTGCTCTAGGACCCAGAGCTGCGCAAAAACACGTGGAGATGCGAGCAGCCCTCTTTCAAAGAAACGACACTTTACCAAAAGCGCCGCACCAAACCACATCTGTCCATATGTGTTCGTGTGCGCTTTGCTTTTGTTTACACTGTGCACGTATGACCTGACAGTGTCAGTGACAAGATTTCAGCACTATTGGCTTTGGAAAGTTTTTGACAGTTCTATCACGAGTCTTTAGACGACCCTCCCCTTTCTCCCCTGTGGATTTAATCGTATTGCAGGAAGTCCCCTATATCCTCTTCTCCTCTTTTCTCTTGTGTGTTTGGGTGTGTGTTTCTGGGTCCGTATATTATGAGGATCTCATCATAAGGAGCTGGGCATTATGAGCATCTACCGGCGCTTAAATAACTGGTGCCTCATGAACGGACTCCGCGCTTTTGCGCTTCTTTTACTGGGACTGATAGCTGACAGCTCCGGTCATCATTCACCCGACGGTAAGAGTCGCACTGTACATTAGTTTCTCCGTTACTGTTTATTTACATATGAAAGTGCTGAGTAAAACTAACGAACTATGCTGAATTAAGTTACTGCATCGTTACATCGCATATGCACGCTTTGTTATTGTAGTAATTCTTGCAGTGACTGTGTAATGTGACGTTAGTGTTACCTAATTAATCACAAAATGAATGCATATGGATAATATGATTTTAATAGTAGCATTACAATAGGGATTTTGAAATGTGCCAGAGTTTGACATCCATCAAGAATTTTGGACGGACTATTAAACATAATAGTTTCTAAATGAAATAAAGTGATGACTGCGTGTATAACAATAGCAGGAAAGAGTAGAGATCCACATTTACACGTGTGACTTTAAAAGATATACTTATCATTAAAGAAAACCATGACATCTATATGCCTTGTTAGTGTCTGTGCTTCCAAGTAGCTTAAAATTAAGGGCATTTACAAAAGGCTGTTAGTAAACCAGCAGTATAGTCTAGTGTAGATGGGCAATCTGAGGTATGTCCAATTTCTAAGATCTTTCTACTCAGATTTCCTGTTTACTCCGATATTACATCAAGAAGCAATACACCATACTGCATAAAGCACTGAAAACGGTACATAATTCTGAACCACTGGGCTGATGTAATTTCTGCATGCTAAATCAAAACATGCTAGTATAAAAGGAAAGGAAAGCTACATAAAATAGACTGCTTATCTCCTTTTAATGTCAATAAAAGCACATTTAAAATATTGACTGTTGTTTACTGGTCTAGTAGCCTTATAGTTTAGTAAGGATATTAGTGGTGGAAAACAGCTATGCTGACTGTGGGCTTGGTTTAGTGATAGTCATTTCGTGAATGTGTACTGTTTATTTTAGGTTTATTTTGGTATGTTGTATCGTGTGGTATTGTGCCCACGTGTTATAAGGTCAGTTAGGGTTAGGTGTTAGCTGTTTACTTTTGCCTGTCAGTTTCATCATTAGAGATCACAATACTTTCTTACAAGACATCTGTTTCACACCTCTGTGATTATCCTCTCTCACTTTTACTAGACACACAGACACACACATACAGACTATAAAGCTGGTGATGCAAGCAGAGTTGGCGAGTGTTCAGAAAGACAGCAATTACAGCAAAGGCAGGATGATAATATGTCTTTGAGCTTTGCGGGGGACTTTTGAAACACAGCATGATCACAGCTAATGCAACAGAATGCAAAAATAACCCCTCCCAAATTCTCTGATGTCCCTGTCAGTCTAATGCTCTGGGAGTATGTGTTCTGTTTCTAATGTGTGTCACTCTCTGTGACTTGCATGAACTTGATTCACTTCGTGACTTTTTGTTTGAATCCTCCTCATTGTGTATGAAAGCGACAGATTCACCTGCTTAACCACCGGAGGGCGCTGTCTTGAAACGGCGCTTTTGAGGTTGCCTTGGCTTGCTTGCCATGCACCTGTGTGTATGTGAGCATGTCTCATATTTCCTCTTGTTAGCACCTCGTTCCCATTAGTGACAAACTCCTGAAGTTAACATGCCCTGGCCGCCCTCGTTTCACTGTATCACACATGACAGAGGCGAGTACCAAGAGCCATTAAAATGCGATTTGAGAAAGACCATCCATCCATTCCTAATATGTTTCTTGGGCTGTGGGACTGTTTGTGTGTGCATGTGGGTTTGTAATGTGTTCGTCCACAGCTAAAGTCCTTATAATCTGGTGGAGTGGGTGGAATTGCTGATCCAGTGTTCTAAAAATCTAATCTTAATCCCAAATAATTGAATTCTGTTTCCTTTAAATGTAAGTGTCCTGATTTGAATGGCTGATACTCAGAGTTGGCTTGCAAGGGCACATTTTCAAGGACCAAAAATATCACAGTTTAAAGTGGTGAATTAGTAGTGAATTAGGGAATTGCTATTAAAACTACAGTTGTTTTTTTCTAACAAAACTACTCTGTTTTCTAGCTAAAGACACTGGTGCAGAGTAGTATTGTGTGTGTGGAGTGGTGAGGTGATGTGCTCACAGAACTCTGACACAGTTTTACCACACCCTCGTGAGCTGGACCATGTGTGCTTGTATTTCTGTGTGTGTTTAACAGGTTCAAGGTCTGTTCCAGCAGTCATGTGAGATACCCCACTGCAGCTTTGGCGTCCATGACCAATCCTTTCTGAAAAGGAGAGGTCTGGATTTACCTCCTGGAGAGTGACATACTGTACACACACACACAAAGAGAGAGAGAGAGAGAAGCCAATCATCCTCATTGCATACAAATGTAACACTTTTCATGGATTAAAGAAAAACAGGGACTTTTAGAATGTTTTTGTGTACAGTAAGAGAAAGATTTTTATTTTGGCCCCACTCCGGTTTGTTTTCCACCATTTACATCCTGTTTAATGTGCAATTGTGACAGATGCCAGATTATAGCTAATAATTGATGCTGATGTGCATGATTTGGCCATGATAAAAGAACTAGAGTTACTCCTAATAAATCAGTGTTTAAGATTCTGTTCTATTCGGTACTTTAACGTACATGTTGTAGAATCAATGACACGTTTTCTGTGGCTCAGTTCACCTTATTTTGACACTCTTTTCTGAGTTTAAGGAGCTGTACCGTGACAAGATCCATGTTTGTGTGTCCGCACCAATTTTGACATCCTGAATGGACCCCTGTTATTCTCTTCATTGATCCATAGCTCAGCTCCTCTTCCCCAAATACACACACATCCACACACTCACACGTAAACACACTCATACACTACAGAAACACCCAGTTATTGACTCTGCCACTAACAACAGAGATCAGCCTGTGCAGGCAGGTGATGTGTGTCTAAGCCCCTTCATTCATACGTCTTGGTGTCATTGGCGTGTGTTTGTGGGGGCAGTTTTGGCTGTCCTTCCGAAGGCCATCGTTTTGAAAGCATCCTCACAAATATAGTGCAACTTGTCAATAAACCACTTGAGAACATTTCAGGTGGTAGTCGTACAATGCTCATGAATTGTCCAAATCCTTTTGTAATATTCACAGGTCTTTGTGAGGATTCTGATAAAGGAATAGAACTTGTCATTAGCCTGGTATGAAGACAACAGACGTTTAGGAGATGTCCTCACTGACATAGTGAAATACATCTGTGTGTGTCGTTTTCTGTCCCTGCAGATATGCATGGTCTAACATTTCTAAGGGACACTGAAAATAGATTTTTCTTGTCTTGTTCACACTGCACACAAATCTGATTTGGTTTTCAAATCTAATTGGTAAGACTGACTGTTCACACTGCCATTTTTGCAAAGGATAAAATCTTATCAATTTGTTAATAAAGTATAGCCAATATACAGTGTATCTTCTAGTGATATGTCAGCACAATGTCAAAAGACTTTCTGAGACAGTCGCTGTCAGTGTTGAAAGAGAATTTTTGCCTCTGCTCATCATGAACTCTTGCAGAGCCGCTAGACTCGCCAAGTGCATGATGAAACATACAGTGAGTGACAGGCCATTATGGCATTTATGCATGTGTCCAAAACCGCTGACTTGTTCACTCATTCCCTGCTCTCTACCTAGTCACATATTGTATGTTTCTCAACAACATTTGACAGCTTTCAGCAATCTAGCTAAATTGACCTTTTATCTGGGGCAATAGCTGGATGGTTATTGCTGCTCAAACAAAAACATTGATTTTGTGTAGTCAAATATGACAAACGTTCTGTTTGCTACCTTTCAAGCTTATTTGTCTCTTAAATCCTTTCACACACTCAGTAGTTTATAATTTTTTTAAATTAAAACACCATTTTGAGATTTATATATGTGTGCCCCAGGATACTTTTCTTAACAAAGAGAGCCACAGAAGATACAGTGGTAAATGTGGAATATTAACTGCCTGTGTTTTAACAGGTTAATATCATGACATGTCACTTA
>JAZGTJ010018813.1:0-11233 GCA_036877575.1 Botia almorhae | reverse complement strand
TTACAATCACGACAAAGACACTAGGTCAGACAAACAGCGACAAACAGCGAAATACTGGCCTTTTAATTCACTTGAGTACTGAAGTTCTTTCTTGTCTTTTGATGTTAAAGCTGACACTCTACTTCTTCTACCCCCTTTCAATGATGTGGTGTCCACTGTCTTCGATTGTGTGGAGGATGCACGTGGGTAATAGAGACTGTTGGATGGACAAAAAGAATGAATGACCCACTGTCATGATTGTGACTGACAGATCGCCATGAAATGAGGAAATATGCCATGCATGTAGATTTATACATTTGAGACACTTGATAAATAGCTAGTTGTGTTTGAATATAAAAAAAGTATTCAAGTTCTTAGATTGATCCTTCAAGATTCTTAGGCTGATCTCTGCCTGAAGGATGTTTTTTCAAAACTTTGCTTTAAGAGTAGCCATATGGATCTATACATTTTTTAATATAATCTTAATATCTGGGCATTTTCTAGGATTGTGTAGGATTGTGTATTTTATGTGTAAGGCGCAGGACCATAAATGTTTGTCCAATCATTGTATTCGGTCAGAATAGATGAATGTTCTACTTGCCTGTGAAACTATGCATCTGCATATATGCCTTAAAATGTTTGCTTGAAAAATTTTCATCTGACATGTCTTAACAACAAGGCTTATGTACTTAATTACAGTGTTTCAGGCCTAAAACCCCAGAGCACAGTTTACTGGTTTGCTCAACCCTTTCATACCTTTTGGTGGCTGGTGTTTTCCTGCGACGTCTCTGAAGCCAGTTCTGTAGCTGAGGTGTGGTGCTAGGTGTGGCCAGGGTGTGATCCAATGAGCATGTGTCTTTGCCTTGGGTCCAAGCCTGGTAGCGGTCTGGCTGGAATCGTCTGACAAACGGATCCATTGATATCTTTACCATGTCCTTACTGCAAGTACACTGTGAGTAACAAAAAAAAAGATTAGCCTCACAAAAGTGTGCTAAATAATCATCAAAATTCCAACCAAATATTTACTGCCAAAATGTCACCAACAGCTGTTATTAAGTGCGTTTGAGTACCTGTGTAGCAACTTTGCCATAATCAATCCACCGGATACTGGCAAAGTTGGTGGATTCAGCACAGTTGAAGCCATGGTTGAATCCAGCATGGTAACCATACGGAAATGTAATCATAAACTCCCCGGCCCCCTGTGTTATCTGTAATATTTCATCAGTGTAGTGTAAATACATAGGTGTGTAAAAATAAAACTAAATGGTTTAGAATTCATACTACAAAACTGTGGATTGCCTTATCAAAAGGTATGCTGTACTTCTTTAGTACAGAAGGGGATATCAAAGTCATCTTGTGCCTCAGAAATGCCTCACAGCTTTTATAACTGTTTGGAAAGAAACCTAAGGACAAAGACACATTTATTACACCAACTCTAACTCATAACTGAGATGTCAGGGCTCAACAATAAGGATGGCGTGAGGACTCAGGGCTGGTGTAACAGTGTGACAGGGTGGCTGACACAACTGTTACATGTTCGGGCCAGGGCTTGAACTGTCACTGTTTTGTTGTTCATGTACATGTTTTTTATGCCTTACAATCTTAGACAATCTCTTTCTGTGATGCATTTAATACTGTTGCTATACGTTTGGTTGTTTTAATGTCACTAACTGTGTCTAATGTCACTTAATGCCACTAACGAGACATTTATGTGGCTAACATTTAAACTGCGAAAAAATACCTTTAAAAATGGTAAATTGAAAATTATAAACAAATTACCATCCATATGTTGCCATTTTCCAAAAAGGTATGTATCATTTCTAGCTGTTATGTCAAAAAAGTTATTTTTCCCCTAATAATATAAATAAATAATATAAATAAGAATATATTTCTTTCTGATACATTAAAACTATGGTTTAAGGATGGCACCCATGAAAATAGGACCAGCAAAAGAAAATACTGATTGTTGAGCTCTGATGTACATTGGCTAGATACTCGGATGCAAAAATAATTCAGAATTTATACGTTCAAAATTATGGTTTTGGTATAACAGTTTATCTGTTATTTTATTAATTACATAACAGTTTTTTAAAAAGTCTACTAGTGTTGTAATTTTTACCTATAGCGAGACGCTCTAATCTCTTCCCATGCTCTGGAGGGATGGCATACCTGCAAAATTAGGATTTTTATTTAGTTATGTTAAATGTTATGCTATGAGTAATGTTTTAAGATGTAGAAAGAAGGACTTTATTTTAACATTTCTTATACATCATGAAATGAGGAAACACAGTGTGTCCTACCAGGACTTGGGCTCCCCAAAGTGGAGATAATTGATGCTGTAGAGGTCCATGTCTTCTGTGTGCCAGGAAAAGCTGGTCTTCCACATGCCAAAGTACAGATAGGGCGTGTTCACTCCCTGAATAGACACACCACAGTCTTCCTCTATTACATCCAAGATTGAGTTTAAGTGCCCAATATTCCATTCATCAATGCCCTGTGATGAAACAGACATATAATACAGTATCACAACTATCACCTGCTAACTAGTATATTACATTGAATTGAATCTGAACTGCATTTAAATTGAGGTAGAAAACAATACACAGAATTTAAATTTTAATGTATTGGAGTGGAAATAAAACAAAATATTATTAATTTAACTAATATTAGATTTATATATAACTGCAGTAAGTGTAACATTTACCAATTTTGTCCCGTTTAATTTTATCACTTAACAAAACCTTACTTTAAAAAGTCTTAAAGACAGACAAACAGACAGACAGAATGTACTTCCTGTCAATTTAAATTCAACTTCCTCTGGGTTGTGGCCAATTCAATTTAAGTTCACAATCTACATTTAAATAAACTGAAATAGAGACAATTGCACAACCCTGGAGAACACCTCCATCCTCACCTCATCATAGAGTGTGCCGCTCACATCAGCACCATAGATAGGCGAGACAAAGGTCAGATTCTTCCAGTACTTCCTCTCCAGGTCTTCGTAGTTCAGGTAGCGAGGTGTGCAGTACCTGAGTAGGTAAATCACACATCTCCAGATGTCCTTAACGAATACAGTTAATCAATCATTTAAAGGAAACTCAATATAGTGTACCACAGAAGTCCAGCACATAACACTGCATAAAATAAAGCGGGGTAACCACAGCAGAGGTGTGTGTACTATTTTTTTACAACAGCATACATAACACTGTATGTGATCATAAACAACAATTGTGGGACACATACTTGGTACCTGCAACTTCCCACATCCCACAATAAATATTACACCAGAATTATCAAAAGCTGGTATACAAATGTATTGAATTGCTTATTTGGAGCAAAATGAAAACCTAGCTTAAAGGTTCTGGCTTACATTTGCAAAAACTAAAAGAACCAAATGTACTAAAAATGTTTGGCACAGAATGTGTGTTGTATTTTCATATTTACTTTAAATGTAGTTAAAACAGAATGATGCTAATTTTTGGATCTAGATACGTTTTTGCATGCATATTGCAGTTTTGCATGCGTCACTTACATGTCACTGTTGGCCAGTCTGCGGAACTCTTGTACAGTGAGCGGCTTCTTCTGGATGTTGTACTGGGTGAAGAGTCCTGATTGGCCAGCCACCATCTGCTGAATAGGGGCTTGGATGACAAAATCATCAATATCGTCATAATTTTGACGTGGCTTCCAACTTTTGGGTGGAATTACCTGTGGAAATAAGTCAAATCTGCTGTAAGAATCCTGAACCCCATATAGAGTAAAGGGACCCCCATAAGACAAAACAATTAAACCTTGGGGTTCCACACTCTGTTTTAATAAGTTCTTTCATTGCATAGTTCTGACATTCTTTTATCCAGCACTTTATTAGTGATCAGAAACTAGATTCTATTTTGTTAGAAACTTCTTAAACAAGTGCATTACAAGAACCTTTGTGAAACATTTTACAGAATGGAACTGACACACTTTCCTTTACCTAATAAGAGTAAGTTACAAATCATTAATTCAAGCTTTTTCATACTCATGTTACTTATTTGCGTTTACCTTTCTATGAATAGTCTGGCCTGTTCATATTTAATATTTATTCAACTAAAATTGTATCTTAAAGTATTACATTAAAACTGTATCTTAAACATACACTACAATGCAAACTTTATTTGAATTAGATGCGATCCAATTCTGTAAACAATACATAAAGCAGCAACACTGTCAAACAAAGTGCACAAAAACACAATGCATAAACATTATACAATTAGATCTATTCCACACAATGAGAATGCATATAACATAGATATAAAATATCAAGCTGCAGATATAACATTTCTCATGTTATATAATGTATCTCGCTCACACACACACTAACCTTTGCTAGGCCTGCACGATGAGCTCCCTGAGACTCCATATAGACCAGGTACTGATTAAAGTCCTTAAACTCCTCCATGGTAGGTCTGAAGGTCATGATCTTACAGGCAGGGTTAGCAGGGTCATTGACCCCAACACCTGCCATGTTGACCCGTTCCACCTGCCACCCAGAGGCTGTGCCTGCAGAGCACAGCGTGCGGTGTCATTCCCCTCCACGATTTTTGTCATACATTAAAACTTTTTAGCACAAACATTTGTGTTCAAACATCAGGTGTCCCTGTAGCTCAATTGGTGGAGCATTAGTGGTGCAAAGGCGATGGGTTTGATCCCCAAGGAACCTATATACTAAAATGTATGCCTTGAATGCACTGTAAATTGTTTTGGATACAAGTGTCTGTCAAACGCATAAAATGTAATGTAAAAACATTAAGGTAAACAAACTTCGTTGCACAAATACCACTGAATCCTCTGTGTAACAGTTGGCTTTTTAATTTATAAACTCTTTAATTTCAAATTTAATTTTTTATCTGCAGAATATTTAATGGTGAAGACATTTGCTGTCAAATCAGATCTGTGCAATAAAATCAGCCTCATCGCTTGATTCGGTGTTAATACATAATGCACCAAACAGAATGCTGCCACAAAGACATTAACGTCTAGTTACATGGGTTTTTAATGCGGGCCCACCCCATATAACCTGCTGATGAAACATTGATATAAATCTTGCAAATAGATGGGTGAAATTTACGCATATAATCTAATCCCATATGTTTAAACGTTAACGGTTTTAACGTTCAAAATATAATGTTGGTTGCACTGTGGCTCTCTACAATTAGCTTATTAGCTTCCAGGGTGATAATATTAAATGTCTAGAACTACAATTTCCATAAGTTCTTGTGTGAACGCAGTGTCGAGATGAAGCTGCGTCTGTGCGCGTAGAACACCTGTGATCTGTCATGCTTTTGGGTCGGAAATACCTCAGTATGCTGTGATCGTGGGCAGGCACTCCAATCCCTTTAAACGTCCCAGCTGTTCTACTTCATGACAGCTCTCTCTTCTCACACGAATTCAGCCCTGCTTCTCCTCATCTCACTCTGCGTCTAGAAGGGGACAGAGACATCTAGTGGTCTGTATGTCACGCCGTTCCATACTATACTGTTTTGTATATAAAAATGTACGAGTTACTGAAGTAAAAAAACAAACAAAAAACAAACAAACAAAATAATAATAATAATAATAACACATATCTCGGCAATCTTCCAGATCCGTTACCTTAATAGTTTAGACTTTTCGGTTGTTTATTAGTATATGTATTTTTCAAACACATCTTCAAACACATAAATATTTTAAATAAACACTTTATGGATATATTTATCTAAAAATTGTTTTTACCTTATTTAGTACATTTTTTGTGGCTAACATAAAACATAGACCTTTAGTGTCTAAGACCACCAGTAAAGAATTTGCATTCTTTTATAATTTAATACTAATGTTTGTGTTTAAAATTGTATGAGCAGCAATAGCATTTAAGGAAACTGAAGTTTAACGGACATACATGATTTATTTTTTGTATTTGGTATGTGTTCTTTTAGCTTTAATGATTGCACAAACTGACATGAGCTCCACAATTATGGACAAACCTAATAATCTTATCACAGAAAGATCTGAGATGAACGATCATTTTAATCTCTCTTTGGGAACGTAAAGCTTTTCACCACCAGGCCAATAAAGCTTCTTGAATCACAGAGCGAGAGACAGAAAGAGCGAGAGAGAGAGAAAGAGAGAGAGAGAGAGACTGATCAAGCTCTGAAAGCAGATTAAAACTGAAGTGCGTCTCTCTTTCAGTGCTAAGAAACTCCCATCGGACTAACTCGTCTTCATTTATTTACCATACTGTTCTTTCAAAGCGATGGATATTTCACGAAAGTGGAAATCTTTCTGTGTGGTGAGTGTTTTATAGCATATAAATCCAGTTACTAAGCGATGTGGTGTAAAGATAAAGGCGCGTCTTGAACGGGATCAAGCGAATTTGCCAGATTAAAGGGAATTAAGAGGCACTTTCGCATTTGAAGACGCACCAAGAACGCTTACAGAAACGGTTGCCTTCGATATAATTAAGACATAGAGAGCCAGTATTCAATAGACTAAGCCTTCACGAACACTAACTATTTTATACATATTTGCAGAAATATAGGCGTTTGCTTGATAGGTAAACATGACCAAGACAAACAAAGGTAGAATAACTGTGTAGCTTTTTGTGTAATCTTTTTCTTGTCTTGTTTCATAACCTTCAGAGATTTCTTGTCAGATTTCCCTATAGCAAGTATTATTACATTATGTTCTTATCTTACATAATGCCAGAGAATGCCAGCCAACATTGTTTCTTTGAGTGACAGCAAATCTAGCGCTTTACTATCGACAGATGTAGCAACCAAATGTATATTAAGTAGTTGCAGCAAACAAGAAACATTTAATTTAGTGTAACCTACATGACTCATAATTGTGACAGGCATCAGTGAATCCCATACAATACATATATTGGGCAAAAATTGTAGAATGTTTTCTTTAAACGTTCATTTGATTGGTGGTCTGGATGTAGTATTACAGTTTAAGCACAGGCAATACAGAACAGGGTTATAATTAGATTTGATATATGTGGTTAAACCAAGAGCAGAAATCAGAAAGGAGATCAGACAGGCTTCAGAAAGGACCATAATTCATTTATAATGTTATTTTTAGAAGCAGCTGAATACTGTAAATTTCAGATGCCTCGTAATTGAAAACTTACTAAAACAGGCCATGTGTACTTATCTGCCACACGATTCAAACCTGATAGTCCAGTGAAGACTCATTAAGACACAGCCATGTGATGATACATATACAATAATGCTTAAAATGCGTTGCAAATTTGCAACTGGGATTTTGCAGGTACCACTTTAATGCATACATTTTTTAATGAACCAGCATTTAACAAGCTGCTAACAGCTGAAATAGGCAATTTGTGTCAATATTCACTTACCTGCCTCAAGGAGAGAGAGATAGTGATCTGAACAGGAGCTGATTTGATTACACTTTCCATAAGAGTGACTGAGGCCTTGTTGACAAATGACAGCTGTTATTACAGACACACAGACACACACACATTTGTACATAAACAAACAGATGAACTGTGTAGTGTGTAACTGGTAGAGTATGTGACATGCAACACCAAGGTCATGGGTTTGATTTCCGGGGAACATACTAACTAACTAATAAACTATATACCTTGAATGCAGTGTAATTTGCTATGGATAAAAGCATCTCTGTATAAATATATCCAAAAACACAAACATTGTCTTTGTTCACAATAATTAAGACTGAACACTTAAATCCACATGCAATACACATTTTCAAAGATACATAAATATAAAAACCTGTACAGACAGCAATACTGACCTTTCTCAGTATAACATACTAAAACGTCTGTTGTGAACCAATATATATTTGAAATAATTTATTATGTGCAAACTTTTTTGTAATTTAATGTTTTAACTTTATTTATTTTATTCGAAAGATAAAGTAATTATTTATAGCTTCAGTAGGTATACTCTGACACATTGACATGTCTAAATATAGCTGTGATGGTTGTAGGAAAGATTGGGCATTTAATATTTAATATTCAGTGATGATTTCTACATGTACAGTACATTAAGTTCAGTAACTCTTTTATTCTTATGTGAACATAACTGATCCTGGATTGCTGGATGTTTACTGAATCAGGAAATACCAACATGCTAGAGACTCTAAATACACTGACCACTGCTTCACATTTATTTTGTAAGAATCTAATGTATCTGATGTCCAAATATACAACACTTGAGGACAGGGGCGCCGCTAAGGGGGGGAAAGTTAGGACAATTCTAAGGGCCCACGCCCTTTAGGGGCCCCCAGAGATCTGCTGTATTAGTAATAATACTACTAGGGGGGCCCAATATCTCATATTTTGTCATAGGGCCCAAAATTGCGAGCGGCGCCCCTGCTTGAGGAGTCCAAAGATTTCCACTATGTTCTCACAGCACAACTAAAACATGCATGTCAGTAATTGCATACTAATGTAATCATTAATTTATCAAATTTTATAATTTGCTTGACTGGTTTAATTTCCAGAACTCATGTTCTTATTACAAACATACTGTTACAAGTTAAAAACAAAATATAGGTATTTTAATTCTAAACTTGATCAGTATTACACTGGCACATCACTTTGGCTCTTTATAGAGAGCAGAAAAGCTGATGCATTTCCTGTCTCATGCTGCACCTCTCTCCTCATGTCCTGAAACCTGAAATCTACAATCCATAGAACAGCTTAAAGTGCACTTTTTTACACTGTGCACTTTATGTATATACTGTTTATTATGTAGCCCTGTATGTCTGTGATGTTTGGTGTTTGTCTCATGAAGCACCTTGTTTCTGGAGGAACGTTGTCTCGTTTCACTGTGTACTTGTATATGGTTGAAATGACAATAAACTCCACTTGTAACTTGTAACTTGTAGCTGGTCACCGCTATAAATCCTACACACACAAACACAGCTACCCCATTGTGTCCCTATTTACCATCTCCTGTAACCTGATCTTCTTCATAGATTTGGCAGTTGCTTTCATCATTTTTTATTATGCATGCTCCCTGGGAATCAAACCCACAACATTTGCACCACAAAACACAGCACTCTACTAAGTGACAGGCATAAGTTTTTATCTATCCCATTGTTCTTAACATCTCAAAACTGTCATATTTTTACTGATCCCTTCTTCATTCACTCTTTATTTGTCCACCCTGTGATCACCATTCAGTTTTCTCTTAAAGAAACACACCCTTAGACCATGCTGTGTGGCCACTGCTTCACTCCCTTTCTCTTATTTTGTGCTTGTGTGTGTGAGTGGTGAGGCAGCATTATCTAGATGCATTATTAATGTATGGGCACTCTGTGGTCTTCCCTCTCTGTGTCTCTCTTTATATGTCTTTGAGTTTAAGGGCTATGATGGGATTACCAAAGCGTTTAAGAAGAGGTTGAAGGGTACAAACACACACACTTATACTTGTACATCACATTGCTGCAAAACTCCAAAACACACACCTGCACATATAGACAATATACAGTCTTCATACCAGTAAAGACAAATTATGTACTAAATTGTGATTTAATTTCAATAAAGTGTCTATCAATTAAACAAATTGTAAAGACATAGATTTAATGGGTTTAGTAATTTTTATCAATTATTACCATGTTTTGTATAGCTTCTTTTGCTTTATTCAATGCTTTTTTTGTGAACAAATAAAGAAAAAGACTAAATTACATCAAATTAAATAGAGGCACTGAGAGATGAGGCAGATTAAGGCTGTGGTTATGGAGGAAAAGGAGGATGAACTAAGGAAAGGAGAGAACAAGCGTTGAGGAGGGAAAAGAAAGCAATGTTCTCTGTTTTTGCACGGATGCATCAAATATTCAACATCTAGAGGCTGAAAAATGTCCAGAGGGGACTCCGACAAGCCTGACCTCCGACAAGCTGTTCTCTCTCAATCTCTCTCCTTCCATTGTCACTCTGTATTGCCATAACACTCTTTTGTGACCTTGTCATTAAAATTGGGATTCCTTTTCCCCTGTCCATTCTGCAGTGTGCTGATATTCTGAACCACATTCTAGCAGGAATTGATATTGATATGGATACAGGATATGATTGTAATATTGCTTAAAGTGTGCTGCAGGCATCTCTCTGTTTATTTACTGCAGGATTAACATTTCCTGTGAATTTAATTGTAGTATGATGAATCTGTTGTATGATTAGTTCTTAATGTGAATATGTATTGTTCTTCCAGGATACCTTGTAGTATCAGCATAAAGTCTAGTTCATTCTGTTGCTAATTCTGGCCAAGAACCATCCACAAACTGAAATTGATGATGCCACAATAATTGCTTGACAAAGGAACAAAGACCTGGGCAAAAATATGAGACAGCATCCATAGGCTAACAACAAGTTTAGCGACAGCATTTTGGATCTGTTTTATGGCAGGTCTATAGCATATGGCCAGTATGGACAGAGTTAACTGTCTAGCCATCAATGACTAGAACTTGGATGAGCAGTGATTAGGATTTGGCCTTATTAAACAAGGTGAAAAAGCCTTTATTAGAATCATTTTTGATAAGCACATTAAACAATATTGGCTAAACATTCATGTAGTTATGTAATAAAAGCTTTTATTTCTATTTTTCCTTGTTTTTATTTACACAAGGCATCCAAGCTGGATCCTTTTCAGAACAACAGCTTTGAACATCAAACATTTTGTAATTTCCTGTTTGTATTTATTTCATTGGTATCTCTTCCAGGTTGTTTTCTTTAGTTTGAATAAAGTTTTTTAGGTCATGCCTATTCTCCCTTTTATCATCTAATTTAAACTACCATGAATTTGCCTCATAATCCCAGATCTTTGGAAACAGTGTATCTCATTATGAGAAATAGCTCACATGTGACCAACAACAGAAAAGACAAAGACAGCATTACTTCTGCTGGCATACAAGTTAAGCCCCACCTCTTTGTTATAAGATGCTACCATTGTTCATTGTTCAAAGTATGATGAGATACATAACTCTGTTATTACAGAATGGGGTTGTGCAAGTTGTACAGGGTTCTCTTTCGGACATTTGCTCGATGTATCTCACTATGGCACTGATCATCAACTGGCGGATTCGGTCCGCTGAGCCGTTCAATCTGGCCCGCGACTGGATTCCAAAATTGTGAGGATCAAAAAGAAAATAGTGGTCCACACTTTTAAAGCAAAATATCTTTCACTCCTAGTGGTTGACTGTGGTATAGGTGATGGGAGCCTGAATCAAATGCCTTCAGTTTTGTAATGAAATG
>JAZGTJ010018812.1:0-11234 GCA_036877575.1 Botia almorhae | reverse complement strand
CAGGCAGGATCAAGTTCACACAGGCTTCAGGGATCAGATTCAGATGCTGGCTAGAATGTTCATCTATGAGCTGAAGAGACAATCTGGCAGAGAGGTAAGCGTGAGACTGGCTTATATAGTTAGGGAGACAGGTGAAACCAATGAGGCTAATTAAAGGAGGGATTACAAGACCAGGAACAAGAAGCTGAGTGCTAGCTGACAAAATAAGAGTTTAACAGGAAGTGGTGAAAAAATCATGACAGTCTTGTTTGAATGTCTATGAAGAAACACAATTAAAACAAGCAAACTTATTGACATATTTGTGCTTGTTTTAAGTAGAAAGTCACATAATTTTATTGTTTTTTTTTCAAGACTCCATTTTTTTGTGTTTGCGTCTCAATAAAATCTCAACAAAATCTCAACAAAATTTAACATGCTTTAAAATTTTTTAGACGTTTGTATTGCGGAACAGAACAAAAATACAGAGGACCAAAAACATTATTTTTGCAATGCCTGCAACATTTAATGCGATTTATGAAATTAAGATGAAATTAAGACTTAATAATTAAAAAAACAATTACAATAGGGTTTCAGTGCTTTAGCTTGAACCCCTAAAAAAAAAATAAGGAATTTCTCACAAACTGGGAAGTCACATGCAGGCCAAGCATGGTGAACCATACACAAAATCTGTCCTCTGCATTTAACCCACCCAGTTAGTGCACCCACATTAAAATGTTGAGTTGTGAACACACATACTGCAATAATAATAAGAGTAATAATAGATAGTTAGACAGAAGTACATTTTCTGAAGAAAATGTGGTGGTGTGGTTGCTAAGGTACACAGGGTGGATGCTAGGGTTTGCCACAGTGTCTTGCAAAAGTATTCATACCCCTTGAACTTTTTCACATTTTGTCACCTTACAACCACAAACTTAAATGTATTTTATTGAGATTTTATGTGATAGACCAACACAAAGTAGCACATAATTGTGAAGTGGAACGAAAATGATATACGTTTTTTAAAATGTTAAGCAAATAAAAATGTGAAAAGTGTACATTTGTATTCAGTCCCCTGTACTCTGATACCCCTTAATAAAATACAGTGCAATAAATTGCCTTCAGAAGTCACCTAATTAGTTAAAAGAGTCCACCTGTGTGTAATTTAGTCTCAATATAAATACATCTGTTCTGTGAAGGCCTCAGTGGTTTGTTAGAGAGCACTAGTGAACAAACAGCATCATGAAGACCAAGGAACTCACCAGACAGATTGGGAATAAAGTTGTGGAGAAGTTTAAAGTAGGGTTAGGTCATAAAAAAATATCCCAAGCTTTGAACATCTCAAGGAGCATTGCTTAATACATCATCCAAAAATGGAACAAGTATGCCACAACTGCAAACCCTACCAAGACATGGCCGTCCACCAAAACTGACAGACTAAGCAAAGAGAGCACAGTCAAACTGAGCGTAGTAAATTAGTAAAATTTAAAGTAAAAATAAAAAGCTTTAAGAGTAAAAGTTTAATAAAGAATAGTTTATTGAAGTTTATTGTTACTGACACAGCAAATTCAGTAACACTGTGCATTGTTGCATGCAAAGAAATGTGTGCAACTGTCTACCCAAGTTGCCATTGTATCATGTGTGCCCAGTAGCTAAAACAGGAAAACACTAAATTAGGAAAAACTGGAAACACCCCTGAACACCTCCAATATCCCTTGCACCCGAGTGGCCTTGTTTTTTGCACGTAAGACATAGTTAGAACAGTTAGAACCAACTGTCCGGTGTGTCACACAGAATGACTAGATAAGGAAAAAACCCTTGGCCATCATTCATTTCTAAGATTAATGGATAAAATATATTATCAAACCTTAATCAAGATATTTAAGTAAATATAAAGCAAGCACCCAAAGCAAAGCAAGTATTTCATTCTTAGTAACCATTTATACCATTTATACCTACTTTTTCTAACACTCCTCTGCATGCAACTTGCAGTTTTATAGAATATATGATCGTATATGTAAAAATGTATAAAAGGCACTACCTCAACAAACAGTTGGAGTCGGGTAGGCTACTAAACATAGATTTGCCTTATATGTAGATGTGTAAATGCATTTCACAGTCTTCAGCCCATGTACTTTGAGCACAGTAGCAAGGCCTTGCTGGAGACAAGGTTACTAGCACCCCAATTATTGGTCTGAGCAGTGTTATTCTTGTAGATATCGTTTATAAACGATACTCCTCATCCATCAATATTTCCATTTCTTCTCCACTTGTGTTGTTTTCATTCATTCTTATAACCATTACTTTTGTCATTTCAGCTTCAATCACTTTTTATGTCAATCCCCTTATGTATGGAATACAACAGCACCCACATAATGCCAACAATGATATTGCAACAGATACAGACATTAAAACAGATTAATAAAAGTACTCCATTTCCCAAACCATTTCTTAAATATCATAGACATAGGATTATTAATGCCAGAGTTTTCAGCCAGTTCCACAGATAGTGTTTTTAACCCATCTAATGCTTTGGATTTGGTCAGGTGCAGTGCTGTTACCACCATAGCACAGACATCTCCTTCTTTCCAGCAACATCCAATGCCGTTCTGTTTTGCAAAGTCATGATTAAGGTTTTATCCAGTTGATCCCTAATTCCCTCAATAGTTTGTACAGAGTAATTAACAAAGCTTTGTTGGTTGTAATACAGGTAATTAATCCAATCTACATTTCTATTGATTGTTACCCACCAAAATATAAAAGATTCGAATCCAGAAGCAATTTGATTTCTGGCTTTAGGCACTCCTCTATATACACTGCTTTATCAAATGATCCGCCAGGTAATGATCATTTATGTCTTTTTAAGTATGTCTCCTTCAGTCCACCTATATCTGGCATCTTAATTAGATGAAAGGGCATTATTAATTGTACCAGTGCACACTGGCCTGACCATGCTGTTAACAATCTAGGTCTTAACTTTAAATCTCCACAAAGCCTCCACAAATCTGCTCTCCGGGTTGTATGGTTGTAGAAGTAGTCAGCTTTAAATGCATTATTGTCATCTCCAATTTCAATCTTTTTCATATACCATCCTTCTGGGAAATTTCCTCTATTTACACCCCCTTTTCCAATCCTGGTAAAGCATGTATAAGTACCTTTGTAAGATAACACATTTGGTGGAATTGACATTGGGATGTAGCTTTTCATCTTTCTCACAACCACTCATATTTACGTTAGTAAAGAGTTGTACCAAACACACAATTCCATTCTCATTTTCAGCTTTAGCAGGAGGAGTAGCTAGGTTTGGTCTTGCAGTAGCACAAGCAACATAATCAGTCACACCCATTGTTCGAGCAGTGTACATCATCCATTCCAACCATTCATTCTGTTCTCCATAACCTGTCTCGATTGCAAACCTGTCTTCTACAGACAGTGAGCTAGTGTCTAATATTTTTATTTTACTGGCCTCTAGTGCCCCTTCATGACTTCCTGTCTCTGCTGGGGTTTAATTTTTTTAATTTAACAGTGTCAAAAGGGCAATCCAAAAGAGTAATCCAATAACAGGCAGTAATCCAAAAATAGGCAAGATGCGATAAACTATGAACTATGAAACCTTGACCGAACAACGACTAAGAAACTCCAACTCCAAACAATAACCCACGATTAACAAACCCATCCCAGGAACTTAAATACACATTACAATCATAAAGACACAGGTGAAACCGATTACACTAAAACAGGAAGTGACATAAAACACATGAGACAAAAACCAATGTCAAAATAAAAGTCTATACGCTCCTCGCTCATCACGGGAGCCCAGCCTCGTAACAGGTATCAATGGGGATATTTATGGGGACCTCATTGTAAAAACCTCTCCCCAATAGACCAACATAACAATAATGCCATCAGTTCATCTTTGTTTTTGTTTTTCATCTTTTTTTCATCTTTTTTAGCCAATGAATCACGTTCATAATACAAGTGTGGGAAGGCCAATTGCAGTTTTTGCGGCAAAATTGTATATATATATATGGCTTCTTAGTAAGGTTATCTTAGGTATTGTTACGGTGGTGACGGATGTGTTTGTGATAATAAACAATGATGAAGACGCGGGACTAAGGTGAACGATATTTCCGACAGGGACCAGGCTTGAGGCGCCAGGGTGCAGGCTTGAGGCGCCAGGGTGCAGGCTTTAGGCGCCAGGGTGCAGACTTGAGGCGCCAGGGTGCAGGCTTTAGGCGCCAGGGTGCAGGCTTTAGGCGCCAGGGTGCAGACTTGAGGCGCCAGGGTGCAGACTTGTGGCGCCAGGGTGCAGACTTGAGGCGCCAACGACCAGACTTGAGGCGCCAGGGTGCAGACTTGAGGCGCCAGGGTGCAGACTTGAGGCGCCAGGGTGCAGACTTGCGACGCCAGGGTGCAGGCTTGCGATGCCAGGGAATAAACTTGCGAAGGCGAGCGCCATCACCTGGGTAGGCTGGGACACTGACTGGGAAGGACACTGACATTGTAAAAACCTCTCCCCAATAGACCAACATAACAATAATGCATTGTTTCAAAGCAACTTTATGTAAATTTAAAAACAGATAACGGAAATAATGAAACATACAGAATACAGATTATATTGTCAGGACTTCGGTTTGATCAATCGAGTTTGTATTGTTTTTTGTCGGAGCATGTGGTTTTTGACAGCTCGCCATGTGCTCCGGTGTCCGTGTCACCCCTCCCACCCAGTTCCTCATGGGCCTGACGGAGGCTATCCAAGATCTCATCGCTGTCCAGGAGCCGCCGCGTTCTTTCAAGGAGGCAGTCAGCAAGCCCTTCGAGCAGAGACCCGGCTTCATCGTCGATCCCAGCTCCGCACGGCGTGTCTCTTGGGCAGCCCGGAGGAGGAGGCCCTGCCTAGCTCCCCTGTGGTGGAGGCACCCGTCGATCACCTGGAACCCATGCAGCTCGGTCGCCTGAAGATCTCCGGCAAAGAGCGCCGGCGACGAGCGGAACACGGGCTGTGCCTCTACTGCGGAGGGCATGTCGTGAAAACCTGCCCAGTAAAAGGCAGGGTCCACCTGTGATGCGGAGAGCACGGGTGGGCCTGGCTGCGTCTGTCTCTCCATCTTGGTCTTTGTTCTCGTCTTTGTGTTTGTTTGAGTCCTCTGTTTTGTTCCAGGGGGTATTGGCTCCAGCATCAGCGCTAGTGGACTCTGGGGCAGAGGGCAACTTCATCGACAGCGGATTTGTCTCCCGCCTGGGTATTCCAGCTATTCCCTTGACAAGCCCTTTAGTGTTACCTCCCTTGCCGATTGTCATATGGTTACCATTACCCACACCACACCGTCTGTAAGTTTGACCGTCTCGGGCAATCATCGTGAGGAGATTGTTTTTTACATCACGCCCTCTCACGAGGCCCCTATTATCCTGGGTATGCCCTGGCTTTCCCAGCATAATCCTCACGTTGATTAATCGAGACGCTCCATTTTAGCTTGGAGCTCATCCTGTTTAATGTCTTGTCTCGGTGCTGCCTTTTCCCCTGTGTCTGTTTCTGTTTCTTCTCGTCCCCAGTTTTAGTAGGTCAGTAGGTTTTTTCAGTAGGTTTTTAGTAGGTCCCGGGCTATGTCGCTTCCGGCTCATCGACACTACGACTGTGCCATAGACCTCCTCCCTGGCTCTTCTCCGCCTAAGGGACGATTGTTCTCCCTGTCCGGTCCAGAATGAGAGGCCATGGACAAATATATCGAAGAATCCCTCAGGGCTGGGCTCATTTGTCCTTCCTCGTCTCCAGCGGGTGCAGGGTTCTTCTTCGTCAAGAAGAAGGATGGATCATTGCGGCCCTGTATCGACTATCGGGGGCTTAACGACATCACAGTCAAAAACCGGTATCCCCTACCACTCATGTCGACAGCCTTTGAGTTGCTACAGGGTGCCAGAGTCTACACAAAGTTAGTCCTGCACAAAGCTTATCATCTCATCCGCATCCGGGAGGGCGATTTGTTTTTGTCTACCTGGATGATATTCTCATCTTCTCTCCTTCTCTCCAGATTCACGTCCAACACGTTCGAAAGGTTCCCCATCGACTCCTTACCAATCAACTTTATGTCAAGGCAGAGAAGTGCGTCTTCCACGCCGAGTCGGTTTCGTTCCTGGGATACATTGTCTCAGCCCAAGGAATTCGTCCCGACCCCTCTAAGGTCCAGGCCGTGGTCGATTGGCCGGTTGCAGATTTCGCAAGGCATTGCAGCGGTTCTTAAGTTTCGCCAACTTTTATAGGCGATTCATTAGTAACTTTGGCTCGGTCGCTGCTCCACTGACCGCTCTTACCTGCATCAAAGTCCCGTTCAGATGGAATTCACAGGCTCAAGCGGCCTTTGGTGAGCTTAAGTCCCGATTCACCTCCGCTTCGATCCTTTGTTTTCCAGATCCTGAGCGGCAGTTTATCGTAGAGGTGGACGCCTGTGAAGTTGGAATCGGAGCGGTTCTGTCCCAGAGATTGGAGTCTGATGGCAAGGTCCACCCGTGCGCATTTCTATCTAAAAAGCTGAGTCCTGCCGAACGGAATTACGATATCGGTAACCGAGAGCTGCTGTTGGTCAAGGTAGCCCTGGAGGAGTGTTGTCACTGGTTGGAGGGAGCAGTGCAGCCCTTTTTGGTCTGGACGGATCACAAGAACCTGGAGTATATCCGTTCGGGCAATAGGTTAAGTTCGAGGCAGGCTCGGTGTGCACTCTTCTTTGGCCGGTTCAACTTCTCTCTCTCCTACTGACCCGGTTCCAAGAACGTTAAGCCTGATGCCCTCTCTCGGGTGTTTGAGCCCTTTGGGGAGAGTTTGCCGGCCGAAGCAATTCTGAAGAAAGGAATTGTGGTAAGGGCTCTCTCCTTGGGAATCAAGCGTCAAGTAAGGCAGGCCGGTAGGGGAGTCGAAGTGCCAGAGGGGTGTCCAGGGGTCCACCTGTTCATGCCGGTTGCGCTGCATGTTTTCCGGTTGCATGGCCTTCCGGTTTCATGGCCTTCCGGTTAATATTGTGTCTGACAGGGGACCGCAGTTCATCTCTCGTCTTTGGCAGAAATTTTGTCGACAGATCGGGGCCACTTCGATTCTGCCGTCTGCTGTGGTTTTCATCCACAGACCAACGGGCAGTGTGAACAGGCCAACCAGGACCTCGAAAGAGCACTCCGCTGTCTGACGTCTCAGCGTCTGAACTCCTGGAACCAACAGCTGTCGTGGGTTGAGTATGCCTGAAATTCCCTGCCGGTTTCCGCGACAGGTATGTCACCCTTTAAAAGTTTCCTTTGGATACCAACCTCCCTTGTTTCCCGCTGAGGAACCCGAGGTTACCATGCCATCGGGTGGGGCTTTCGTCCGCCGGTGTTGGCGCACCTGGAGGTAGGCCCGGAAACTCTTGGCCCAGACGTCCCGACGCACTAAGGCAACCGCCGATCGTCACCGGACTCCTTAACCCAAGTACATTTGCGGTCAACGAGTGTGGTTATCCACCAAGGACCTTCCTCTCCAGGTGCCTTCTCGGAAGCTGGCTCCCAGGTTCATTGGGCCATACCAGATCGCCAAGATACTGAGTCCGGTGGCAGTCAGGCTCCGCCTGCCTCCTTCCCTTGGTTGTGTTCACCCGGTTTTCCACGTCTCTTGGATCAAGCCAGTGCGGGTCTTACCACTCATTCCGCAACCCTCCTCCTGCCCCACCCCCACCCCCGCCCCGGCTCTTGGATGGTGAGCCTATCTATACAGTTCGGTCTATCCTTGATGCCCGTCGTCGAGGCAGAGGGTTCCAGTACTTAGTGGACTGGGAGGGTTATGGCCCAGAAGAACGAAGCTGGGTGTCGTCCCGGGACATCCTGGATCGCTCCCTGATCGAGGACTTCAACCGTCGGTGGGGGGGGGTTGGTACTGTCAGGACTTCGGTTTGATCGACCGGGTTTGTGTTGTTTTTTGTCAGAGCATGCGGTTTTTGACAGCTCGCCATGTGCTCCGGTGTCCGCGTCACCCCTCCCTCTCATTATCGCTCCCAGCTGTGTTCTGTTATTATAATCACACTCACCTGTTTAGCGTCTGATTTCTCCCCTTTATAGGTTTCCCCGCTGTGGGCAGTCCTTGTCAGATCGTTGTGCTCATAGCCGTTTCCTGACCAGTCAGCTGTGTTTTTACAGTTAGCTTAGCTAGCGTAGCGTAGCTTAGTTTGTTCAGTCTAGTGTAGTCAGTCACGCCAGCCTTCTGCTCATACCCGCCTTGGGTTCTGTGTGTTTCGCCTGGGCTGGTGTTAGTTAGGTGTGTGTGTTGTCTTGTTTGTCTCAAGCTCCAGCTTGCTTGTTGTTGTGTTGTGTTTCCCCTGTGTGCAGGCTTCCCACTCTGTTGTCCTCCGTCCTGGGGTCAGCCACTGTCCATTTATCCCGCTCTCCCATCTGCCTCCAGACCGGTAGCCTCTGCCTCTCTGCCTACCAGCTCCACCTCTCTCTCTGCCTCACTCCTTACTGGGGTTCCCGTCTCCCGCGACGACCATCTCGCCTGCGCTCGCCGGCTGCGTCCTCTTCCACCTGTGTCGTCACCAGAACCGGGGTCCAAGCTGAGGGGGGTTTCTTGTCTGGAGGGGTTACGCTGTTCGTTGTTGGTCCACTCTCTCTCTCTCTCTGAGCCATTTATCATCATTTCTGTCAATAAACTGTCGTACTCGCATCTGGGTTCTCTGTTTTCATTCCTGACATATATGGTATTTTTGCTCATTTTATTCTTCACTATAGGAGATATATTAGTAAAACTAAATAGGCATACTAAAATTGTAATAGGTTTATGAATATAAAGTTGACTGAACTAATAATAACTATTGTGCATCAGAAACACCCCGAAAGGCTCATACCTCAGTGGCATAACAGAGTTTACCGCTATTTTAAAACTGATGTATGAATGGTACCTTACCGGTAAAAAACGGAATGCCATTGCTTGTGTAAATACTACGTTAACAACTGTTTTAGAGAGATGGCATGCACATGTGATTGCAATAATTAGACAGAAAAGCCTGTGTACAAGTATCAATATTTGTTTGTCCCATGTTATTCTATTATCTGCTATAATGAAGAAAAACATTGTGAAGCAAGTCTGTCAATATTTTTATTTGTTATATTACCAGTGGAAAAAGTGGAAAGTCAAAGTGGTTTTATTGTTTGCTGTTGCCAGCTACTTTGCTTTCATTTGCTAAAGTGATATGGAACTGTAATGGGCGACAGACCCGGAATTAATTCATAGGTATGCGTTTCTTCATAAATAATTGTACGCCTTAAAATGTTTTTCAACCAGTCAGAATAAAGCATTCAGCAGGCCCATGGTATAAGAGTATATACATTTTAAAAGTGTGGACCGGTTATGCTTCCACAGCAAAGTAGTTGTTATATTTTAATAAAAATCTTGATGTGTAACAAATGTGTAACTGTCACACAGGAACAGAAACAGGACCAAAAACAGAGGTGAGTGCAAACAATGAGGTGATTTATTTACAGATGAGGATATTAACACAGGCGGAAGGTAACTGAAATGTCTTATCTGGAAGTCCTTGGCGTAGGGTGATAAACAGAGTTATGCGGCGTAGGGAATTCGAGGAGGCAGACAGGAATCAGGAGTAATCGTAAGGAGTGTGATCTGTAGACCAGACAGTGAGGGACTAGGGGAACGAGCCATATAAAGGGAGCGACTGGATGGGGAACAGGTGGCTGTAATTAAAACTCTGGTGATGAAGAAGTGGGGGTGATTGGGGTGAATGCCTGACAGTAACATTGTGGCTTCATGTTTATTATGAAATAGCCACAACAGCCTATACGTATCCACAACGAGGAAGCTACAGGTTACACAGGTTAAGCTACAGGTTAGAGGTCTCCTCACTCTTTTCACATTTGGCAGACACTTTAATGCAAAACAACTCACAGTTCATTCAAGTTATACATGTGCTCCCTGGGAATCAAATCCATGACGTCTGCGTTGCTAGTGCATTGCTCTACCAGCTGAGCTACAGGAACACTAAACACTGTGTTTAATTCATCAATGCTTATCTGAATTGTTGTTGCTGATCAACACGTGTAAGTCATGACGTGGAGATGGGATGGGATGTCGAAAAAGAAGAGATTTTTAGTGAAGCTTTGTATCGATGCTTGACCCATTCTGTCAAAATGATGTGACCATTGACGCCCTAAGCTTCTTTTCACAGACACCCATGTGTTTCATGCTTTGATTTAAAGGTTCAAAAATTGTGTGACACAGGGCTTGCCCTCGTGGGCTGTATTTGGCAATTTAGGGGAGTTTATTGTTGCAAGTTGTGAGACTTTGTCAAGGTACTCACTGCAAAGAGGGGGTGTTCTGAAATGTGAGGACATTTTCGTTTGATTTGAAGCCTAATATTTAAGCAATAAGATACGAGAGGCTGTGCTGTATATAAGGTACTTGAGGCCGTGCTGTATCTTGAATAAATCACGGCTGAAAGGGTTGCAGGCACTCCGCTTCGCGGAGTATATAATAAAATTATATAATTATATAAAATAATATATAATAAAAATATTAAAATCATATTTATTATGTTATATTATAATGTTTTCATCAAGTAAAATCATCATCTGCCTTCCGCTGTAAAAAGTAGTCCCTAACGGCAACAGAGTGCTTCTAAGTGCGGGGGCTCAATGATACACAGAACCGTTGAGTAAAGCGGTTGTAGCCGTGCTTTATCGTGAATAAAACACAGCTGCTGACCAATCAGAATTGAGGAATAGAACTAACCGTTTTATAATTTTACTTAAATCACACTTATTACAATTTGTATGCAATTATACGGCCCTAGACAAAGGCTATGGTTTTAGTGGATCCTAGACTACTTAATAATAACTACAGTCCAAATGTGTTGTTATTATCATCAGTCAACTCTATAAACATAATAAACCAATTACAATCTTAGTATCCCAAATTAGTTTTACTTACATATGTAGCGGTTGTCCTCTGCGTTGTGTTGATTTTATTTTTTTTTTAAGGATTTTCCGCACAACACTGGTGTTATAGCAATTTAATAGTAATGCCTCTCTCCTGGACAGCAAAACACACACAAACATATAGGCCGGTAATCTTGGTGCTCCTCCGAACATCAAGAAAAATGGTGGATACCCAGTGATTTCATGTCTCGTACAATTGTACGCGAAAGTAAGAGTGTTTAACATCTGTGGCCACTTAACTTTGGATCTCGGAGGAAGCGAACGAATCATATCACCCAGAGTACGGTTAAATCTCT
>JAZGTJ010018811.1:0-11236 GCA_036877575.1 Botia almorhae | reverse complement strand
CGTTGCCAGCAGTGTCTGAGCCTTTCACAGCCACTCAAACGCACACACGCGTTTATGTGCACGCATACACTCGCAGTGGGAGGAGGGGTGTTAAGGGTGGGCTCTACTGCGTCAGTGGTGTGAGCTCAGAAAAGGGAGAGCGTTGCTTGCTGCCCTCCACTCTAAAGGCTGAATTTAATCACCTTTCCACCCTCTGATGAAAGGGCTCCTCTGTTGGGTAGCGGCACGTGAACTCACCAAGAGGGCCAAATCATTGGGATTGCACATAATTATCTCCCTCTAATGAAAATGACGAGATGAGGGAGATGGTAATGTTTTCGTGTATGCCGTGTTAAGTCGTTGCTTTTGGAGATCAGTCCGTGTGATGTGCCAAAAATTGGCAGCTTTATTGCTAAACAAGAGCCATATCAAGTACAGTGTAGGTGTAGTTATGTAAATGTATTTCTTGCTTTCCATTTCAAAAGGGATGAATGCATTGAGGAATTCTCGCTTTTTTTTTTGAGTTTCTGCATTTATTTTTAGGTACTTGCTCATTTTCTAGCAAAAAGTGACTGGGGTTTTTGATTGGTAAGAATACACCTTAAAGTCACATGGACTGAGCCAGTAATTGGCCTGAAGTCATCTTTAAGGGTGTTGTACATGAACAAGATGCTTGGTGCTGTGTCACCAAATAAACAAGGGATGACAACCAGGGATGACATAATTTTTGAATGGCATATTACTAGCTGACTCTGTAACTGTAACCCCACGCCAGGGAAGATGACCTGTCCTAATGAGCCAATGTTAATGTTGTGTAGGATGTCAGGCAGAAATGTGGTAGAGGCTAATTTGCTACCAGAGTGCTGGACTTGAATTAGCTTGACAACAACTTAACCTGCCATTAATTTTTAAAGCAGTACCCTATTTCACATTGAAATGAATCAGAAAAGACTACTGGAATGTACTTGCCAAAAAATTAACATTTAATATAATTTAATCTCCTGCACATAGTTTACACAATTTTTGCAACACGCTTTTCATTTTAGTGAAATTACTAAGCAAATTGCAAACTGATTTGTTCACGCTACATCTGCTGATGTACAGCTGCAATTTTGGTTTATTTCGTTTAAGTTTTTAACCTGTTGCTATAACAACAAGATGTGCTTAAAAAAACAGAACAATCCAGGATCAAGCCAGATTCCGCTATCTCAGTCATCACATATAATATCTATCATCTAACATTTAATCCGACATGAATTATTAAAATATTTGAGCTCAAACTAATTAATATTCATGAGCTAAGCCTTCGTCATGTCATAGCAACATCAATGCAGCCCACACCCTTTTGGAAATTACTTCTGTGGGGAACTTACGTCCCCATCACTTTTTAAAACAAAGTGACACCCATGCACATCACTATCCAATTACAGATTCAGCGACAGTTTATTATTATCATATATGACTTATTACACCTGTTGCAGAGCATGGCTGCGGTCATGCTTTTAATCATCATGTGATTACTGCGTTTATTCAGCTGCATCTAAATTGCAAATTGGGTTTAACTGTGCCAGAGAAAATAGTGGGTGGCTGACCTGCTTCCCCTCATCTCTCTTTTTATTCTAATTAGTACACTTGTTTAGGCAACTTGAAGAGGCCCAAATTGATTTTTGTCCATCAGCGGAGGACTGCTAAGCAAATGTAGATTAGATCACACAAATGAGATTCTATTTAAACTCCAATGAAGAATTTGACGTCTCAACAAATATTAATCAATAAATGGAGGCAACATGGTGAATTCAGATTCACAGCCAGTACTTTTGTGCACATTCATACAAGTGCAGCTGTATGCCATGAAGTCTGTGGGATTGCCAGCCTCAAGGAAAAAATACTTGTTTTTCAGAATGTTTACAATCGATGCGTAGTGTCTGCAAACACAAAATTTATTATGTGTATGGTAGTTCAAAACAAATGTGGAAATGAAGCCGACAGAGACAGAGTGGGGAGAAATTGTGCCACAGACATGATTTAAAATGCCTCTGAGGCATATGATTAAGAGTCTTATTATTATTTTACTGTCATATCTTTGAGTGTCCCAAAATATCCCTGTCTGCTCCCTCTGAGTCCTTCAAAAAAAAAGATATGAACTGTTATTCTGCTTTGGCAAATCTTCCCAGCGTTATGGCACTTTCAAATTTCAGTGATGACAAAAATGAGGCTGCTACTCTGTTACAAGTTGTGTGTCAAAGTGATATCTTGACTGATACAGAAATTAATTGCAGAAATGAGGGGTTAGAGTGTAGTTACACCAAGCAGAAAGCTGCCTGAATTTTACTGTATGAGATGTGAGGTGTGTTGTAGATGAAAATCAACAGAGGCTGGAATGAGTGATAAGCTTAAGAGACCTTGAGGCATTGAAGAGACTCAAGATTGTTCTGCTGCTGTATAAAGAGACATCTGGAGATTTGAAGCTCTGACTGCAGGTGGGTGTGTAAGAGTGGAGGTTGTGGAGAGGCTGTGTCCTGATGAGGGCTGAGATGTTATTGCTCTCTTTCTCTTCCTCTATGGAAGTCAAACTGGTGGGCTCTTGAGTGTGGGTGGAAGACTGACCCCTTGTAACCTCTCTATCATCTAAGCACCGAATTTGCAGCCCACTACCAGGTTGAGCAACTTGCGTTCCCGCTCCATTCAGAGCCCATTTTAATGCGTTGCTCGCTGATTTGAATATTATTCCTGTGGAAATACTTATGTAATATTACATAGCCGTAAGATGCGTGGGTCACGTGATGTTTAGGGCGGGACTGAGCAGAGGAGATATGATCCTTGAGGTCTCGATTGCCCTGACCCCTCTTCATAGCCCGTGGGTAATTGCGAGCAAAATTGATGCTTTTGTTTGAGTTGTGAAATACAAGTGGGCGTTTTTATGGAGTTACTCCAACAAGTGCTCCAGCACTCATCTGGCAATAATTGCCAGTAATTGTGCGCATTAGTGGTGCTCTGATGGATTTTGTGAGTGAAATATTTCTGCCCTCTTGAAAGGGCTCTGGGACAATAACCACAAGGTATTACAGGCATTGCTGTACGATTAATACAATCAATAGATGCAAGCTTGAGCCATTAGGCTGACTTCACAGTGTGCCAACAAATTGAAGCAGGCAGAAAGCAGATCTGCCTTGATGTTTCACAAAACCTGCAGAGAAGCTTACTGAGGTTTGATTAAAAATCATCATTCTTTGCTAGTTGACCAGACTACTGTTCATACAAGAGTCAAACACTTCGGAATAGCAGCTTAAAAACCTTGTGGCTGAATCACAAAATGTAAGTTGTCAAGCTGAATTTGAAAAGAGGGGTTTTGTGCCAATGCTCCATTATAAAGTGCTTGCTTTTGAAGTACTGCAAGTTAATGTTGAGGGCCAAGTGGAGCCATTAGTTTCTGGTGAAACTCACAAAAAATGTAAATTAGATTTGCCTATCCTTTGTTAGTGTATTAAAGTGTTATTCTCGACACATCAGCGTGTTAACATGATTGTGCAATGTTTAAGTGGTTCATTTTCATTCATTTTATACACACTGATTTCAATATCTATTTTCCATATTATTAAGTAAATAGGCTATGTGAAATACTTCAAAATAACAAAAAACATGGTACATTTATTTAAAAAATTGTCCAAATGACTCAATCTTACCTGCTATTTTAGCTCCTACCAAATTAAATGAAGGCATTAGCCGAGCTACATCACTGGGTCAAAATAGAACTAATGGCATTAATGTACCATATTTATAGTCCATAAAACTTTATCAGAGCTTTAGTAGAGAGAATATGGAATCAGGAAATAAATTGTTTTCCCTCACACAAATGCTTTAGAAGACTTAATATAATACACAAATCAAATGGATAACTTTATTGTAAGACCCAGTCACAATTCTCTTTCATTATACAGAAAGGAGTGGCTAGAATATTCTTAAGTAAAAATGACTTTTTTTGTGCAAGAGACAGTCATGAGAATTTAAATTGGCATGAGAGTGAATAAAAGATGAGAAATGTTATTTTGAGGTGAATTATTTCCTTAATTTCAGTATAATGGATAACAGAATTTAATGTCTGTGTTAAGACAAGCTGGCTCTGGAAGGTATGGTTGTGCAGCGAGCTGAGTGCAGACCTGCAGTCAATGAGAGCTACATGAAGTTAAAGAAGTAAGTAAATACTTTGTTCCTATTTGCTGTGACCTTCTAGCAATATATATTTTATTCACAGGCTGCAGATAGAAGAATCTACCAAACCTCTTCGTTTGTCCCAGAAGCTTGAAAAAGCTGTTACAACCAATTACAAACCTGTGTCCAACCACAGCCATAATGTAAGTGTGTGTGCATGGAGTGAGAAAGAAAGGTGGAATGAAAGTGAGAAGAAAATTCTGCTTGTTCTTTCAGGTGGAATATGAGAAGAGAAAGAAAGAGGAAGGCAAGCGTGCAAGAGCTGACAAGCAGAAAGTTTTGGAGATGCTGTTCTCTGCCTTTGAGAAGCACCAGTACTACAACATTAGGGACCTGGTGGACATCACAAAGCAACCGGTGGTGAGTTGCCCAGTGGAGGGCAAACTTAAGACACATGGATGTTGAAACCTTTAACGTTTTAACTGTAAAGTTGAAGGACTAAAGGATGTAAAACATGAGGATGGATAGATGATAACAGAGTTTTTAGTTTAAAGCTGAAGATTTGCATAGGGTGTGACTCAATTGGATTGACCAAATATAAATGTGAATGCACCACAACCATAATGTGTGTGGAAAATGGAAGTGAATGTTTTAAATGAATGTTTTAAAGAAACTCAAGATTTTTAAATCAAAGATTCATTCCAAATCCACTTTGCTAAAGATCAAGTCGTGAGATTTTTCTGTCTCACGACTTGATGACAACATGACATTTTGAAACTTTGCATCCACATCATATCCTAAAAAGTAAACTGAAAACAAGAAAGCACAAGTATTCTTCACTCAGTGTTGAAAGCTATGCATGGTTGATTGTATTATCATAGCTAAGTGAGCTTGAAGTTTCTATGAATAAATGTCACTTAACTTCTGCCTCTGTCTCCCTTAAGGATTGGAGAAATATCAATGTGATTGCAGTTAGATGAATCATGACTGTGTAGATAAAAGAAACCAAACAGAACTGAGTACAAACAGACATGAGCAAATTGTAGTGCCACACTAGACTTTTGTTGTTAGAGGAAAGCTGATGTTTATTTAATTGATTAACAATGTGAACTAAAATGGCAAAACTTTGTACTTCCTATAACAGAGTTCCAGCCGTGATTATATTATGGTGCACTGTTAATTCAGGCTTCCCTCTTGTAGATTTATCTAAAGGAGATTCTGAGAGACATTGGAGTGTACAATTCCAGAGGGCCTCACAAAAGCACCTGGGAGCTGAAGCCAGAGTATCGCCACTATGAGGAAGGTCAGGAAGATGAGGAAAAGATGGAGTAATCCAGTTCTGATGTCCACTGCTATCCAAAGTTGCTTGATTGACATTGTTTTTTTTCTGTTTAACCTTTGAACTTATTCTCAGTTGGAACGAATGTTATAAAATACAGTATAAAAGAAATGAAGTTTTTCTTGAGTTTCATAGGACAAGTGTCGGAGAGCATTATGAAATGAATACTTCCATTTGCATGACACCTGCATTCACATTGAGTAACAGGCACTTGTGCACAGAAGCATATTCATTTTTAATGAAAACATCTTTTACTTTGTCCATCAGTAACAGTTCAGTGGGTGAGCAAACAGATCAGAAACCCAGGTATTTTTTAGATTCAAATAAGCGGTCTCTGTTATCTTTTCAAATAAGGCATTTCACAAAACAGATGCATTTTCCTAGACAAAATAACAGAATTTAAATTAGCTACTTACAAGAGTTTACACCTTTGAGTCTTAGTATTTTAGGCCGTGTCCTTGATCAATGACTGTTTTGTGATAGATGTGCACTATCTTAGGCAGTGAAGTGGTCCACTGTTAAGAAAAATCCTCCAGCAGCTTTGTGCTGTTTTGCATAGTGGCTGTATATTGAGAACACTTCACAATTAAGACAACCAAGTGACTCGTACACAACTATAACATAAGGCTGTGAATATTTATTAATGGTAACTCTCCATTAAGAGGGATTGTAATAATTTTGAGAAACATGCAAACTGCCCTTTGTAAACTATACAAGATATTTCAATTTGGAACAAGTTCATTTATGTAAATTTTGTCTTGGGGAATCTAAATATTTTGTAGTAGCTTATATTAAAACAGTGCATGATGCCACTTGCCCTTTTGTAATAAAAAAAAATGCAAGACTTTTTACTCAACTGTATATGTAAATTGAAATGGTCGTGCTTAAAACAGGCATTTAAAGACATGACTTTTTGCATCATCACATTTGAAAATTACTTTTCAAAAGTGAAAAAATGAAATATAAAAATACAACACACTAAAATGAAGGATAAGATCATTTTTACCAACATTTTTATTTTGGAGTACAACAGAATATTTCCCAATATCCAGTGGTCTGTCCTCTACAAATTCTTTCCATACAATTTTAAATGACAAAACAAAAAACAAGTCTTTGGTTTTAGACACTTTCTTTCAAAGACAATGACAGCAAATTAAAACCTCTTCAGAACTGCAGCATTTTTAACTGCTCAATATGAAACGGGTTAAATAAAGCAATAGACAATTATACTGTAACCTACTGTCTTGTATATTAAAATGATGCATTTACACTTCTGTTCTGGTGGACATCTGGCCTTTCTTTCTAAGCCATATCGGACGTGTGAAAGCCATGTGTGGTAGGTACAGTAGGTGTGAAATTCTTATTCCATCACCACCTTCATTTTTCAGTCTTTCGGCCCTCCTCAAAGAAACGCTTATTTTTCTTCGGCTTTGGCTGATCCATCATGCCATCTGGATTTAAAGCTTTGCCTGTGGAAAAACTGGCAAGACACCAGGAGTCAAAAATGGAGCCTTAAGAATATGAAGCATATAAACAGGCAAAGAAAACGTGCTCAGGTAATACATGCTATTATAATTTCACTGGTCATGACCTCAGCATTTTGTAGTCATCATTGCACAGCTTCACATTAACTTCAACAGCCATCTTAACCATATTTCTAAACAATATGCAATAAATGGTTATTGAAGATAGCCCAAAAGCACCACATACCTTACAATCCTCCTTTTGCCCCATTCGTGGTTTGACCCAAGTTCGGCTTTATTTTTGCAAAGACTAACTACAGCATTTGCAGTAGCTCATTGACGTCATACAAGCCTAAACGTAAATAATGATAGGTGAAATGCACATTTACTATACACAAGGGCTGAGTTATATATATAGAGTTAAACACACATCTCCTGTACCTTTACTTCACTTTCATTTACGGGCACCGTATTCCTGCTATCAGCCGACGGATTGACCCCAGAGAGACAATATAGGTCTATAATCAGTGACCGATAGCCCATCTAAACGAGAAAAAAAAGGTAAGGGTTGGTAATTTGGTTATTCCATTAAACCAGACAATGATGCTAATACAGTTAAAGAAGTTTAAAAAAAGATCATTCATTGATAAATTAATATGGAATCGCAAACACTACTGTGCAGAAACAAATGTTAGCCATTTGTATCTAAAGGTATCTAATTGGGTTAGTATTTTTGATTTAATACACAATTAGTATGTAACGTATAACAGACTTATATAATAGACAGTTAATAATGGCCCATGAGGTCCAGAAGGCTTTAAAGTAGAAGACACGTGTTAGGCCACCACACAGCCTTTTAAGCGTTAAGGAGCCTATGTAACAGTCTAAACATAATCCTCTTCATATGCATTTCAGATTGCTGAAAAGTTCTATTTACCTGATTCGATGTTTTTATAAGTCATTATATCGGAATCAAATGCAGGCATTTGATATAAAGAGAAGATCGCTATGCAACGACCGAGAGAAGGAAAGAAGGAGAATCTCGCTACACGCGTTTAAAAGCTCTGAGCAGCAGGAAATACATCATTCTATATCTCCGCCCATCGCTTGAACACGTGCGCCCTCTAGGGGAGAAAATGCACCGTCAATAAAGCCTGTTTGAATTGGCTCGGTACTTTTCCATTTCTGACACATTCAGTGTGAAAATAATGTAGATTTCACATGAGAGTTTTTCTTTTAAATCACCAAGCATAGTCTGTTGAATAAACTCAGCATAGTCTGTCTATTTTCAAAAGCTAGACATAAGACACAAAGACACTGTCAATTATAAAAAACATGATTCAAATACTTAAGCCTTGTTTAATAAAATCGTGTTCTAAACTTGGAGCACAACAATATTGTTCAAAACATACAGACCTTCATCCCAACAGTTAATATTTTATTAGAGTACTAATAATAAAAAATATTGATTATTGACATCACGCCATAATTATAAAATAATTGATTTACTCCAGTAAATCCAATATAATCTAATATTGGGCGAAACTGTGCTTTAACGGGTTTTAATGCACAGATGATTAATGCTGCCACCTTTTGTCTAATTAGTGTATGGACAAAATTAAGCCACTAATTTCACGTTCCCTTGGGATATAAAGTAAACTGATCATATGGATAAAATACTTACAATTCAGCAAACAAAAAATACAGTTGCCGTTTCTCGTGTATCGTATGTGTGCAATTGCAGCCAGATGAGGGCAGTAGTACATCACTAAACTTACAGCGAGCGATTACGTTTTACACGCTAAAAGGCTGAGGAATTTAACATCTGTAACCAATGCAAGTTAGTTTTTTTGAAAAGCGTAACACTTTTCACGTTTAAATAATAGTTTCACCCATAGCAAACAGCACAGCTATTTAGAAGTTTATAACATTTCAATGCCCGCTTTTCTGCTCTTTTCGCTCATAATTGATTTGCAATGTCCTGCAGCTATGTTTCGACAATGATTGGTGAAATCGTAGCAGCTAACAACATGTGTCTGTTGTTTTATAACTCCACGCTAAATGTCCACCGACTTGGTGATAACAGGAAAAGCAATCAAATTCTCAAATTACCAACATTTCCCCATGTTTAGCTGCCTAGCCAATTATCTCTTGCCCCTTGACAATAGTGAGCGACTCAATAACAATAAATATGATACAGACTGCAGTGAAAATGGTGATCCTCTGAGATGCGCCACATATGCAGTTGATTGCTTAAAGAGACGATAAAGGTCATTCGTGCCCAGTGCAATTAAAATCTTCAAACTGGGGATGATATTCCTCGTGATTTAAAAACATGCCGCTCTTTCTAGTCCTGATCTGCAAAAGCAGATGTTGCGTTGTACTGCAGAGGGCATAAAATCCGGCCCCTTGTGGAGCACGCTGAGTGCATAATTTTGGGAAATTAAAGTTCTGAAATATTAAAGGTTTTAAAGATTTACTTTTCCATTTTTCATGATTATTGGCTGTTCATTAATGCTGTCAGATTATATTTATGGTTGTAATTTTACTGTATTTAATTGAAATATGAATATTTTAATGTGTAGTGTAGCATTACCCTTAAGCTGTAAGGGACTTTTTGAAAATGTGATTTTAATAACAGAATTATAAAGTGTTAAACTCTAAAATCATAGGATTTTATATGAGGTTCATTATTTGCACAGCGCATTAATATAAACTTGAGCAGATATGATTCATACAAATCTACTCTGTCTGGAACTGATTTTACACTTTTAGATTCCAGTCCACAAAAGTCTGCTTTTGGATTAAGTGTTTTACAGATTTAATATGGAAATAATGTAAACAACAGGTGCTTGTCTTGTATTTGAGTCAGAAAATGGGTTTCTGCCCAGAGAAAGAGGTCCTCGGCTTTCTCAGATATATTACGGGTTCTTTCTGTACTAATAAATAAATAAGGTATGAATTGTCTGGATCCTGCTGTGGTTTCTCAAGTTTACATAATTGACCAAGATTGAGTTTCATTATTTTCTTGACAAATTAATGATGAGCTATCACTGGTTACATTAGCACAAAACTAGACGGCTAAATCATTCTAATCACAACTTGTGAACTCGGTTGTTTTAGCAGTTATCTAATTACTAGACATTTGGACCTGCAAATATACAACTTCTCCAGTAACTGTATTTTTTAAACGTCTGGAATCCAACAAATGCTTCTGTAGTTCTTTGTTAGCAAAGATTCTCTGATTCTCATTTCATCATCAAAACATGCCAGTTGGCTGAAATTGACCCTTCACTATCACAAGCTCACATTCTGGCCAGAATGCTCTTTCCTAGGAAAAGCAATTTGATAACAAAGCAGGATATTTTTGATCTTTTACAGCCTCTGTATCCATATTTCTCTTTTGATGCCCTTAGAGAGAATTAACATTCTACATAACACTGCGCCCTTCGTGATATCTTCCTCAAAGCAAATGTATTTTCTTTCTGTATTTTCATTTATCAGTTTACAGACCTACTTCTTACCCTATTCAACATTCCCTTAAAGTAAGTGTTAATATCTTAGAGTTTTGCTGCTCAAGGAAATGTTTTATTGGTTTAAGGATGTTACATATTTTTACTGGAAAACTGGGCAAAAATATTAAGATAGTATTTTGCAGCGTGGTCTAACAGTGCCTGTTATCTGTCTCTTTAACTCAAGGGTCATTATATTTTGTGTATTTTTTTAATTCGATAAACTGTATTCACTAGGCTGCTGGGAATAAATCCACATTAAAACCAGATCCCTGCATATATAATAGGGTTATCCACAACTTTAACATTAACATACTGGGCACTTTGGTCACTTTCCTCTACTGGTTTTGACATAACTCATATTGTTTTAATTCCTAAATAGTTAAGTCACATAGAGAATCAGGGTAGTCTGGGGCCACAGAGCCTTTTTTGGGAATGTCATGTGAGAGGGCTGATGCCGTTTTGCCTGAAAATAAAGTTGGAGCTGTCTGGAAGTTCTGGAATGTGTGGCAGGCCCAGGGCCAATGCTGTGTTTGGAGACAACTGGGCCGCATAGCAGGGTTCTCAGGGACACCCAGACAGATGGGAGGCAGGTACTACTGATCCTCATCTTCTCCTCCCACAGTCATGAGGAGTATGCAATACAGGAAAATGATTCTAAGAATAGCATAGTTGAGCAATATCCCATTTATGAATCTAAACGGTCAGGTCCATCATTTGATGAAAGCTCCCTTTTCTGCTTAGGGGAGGATGCTGCTGTTGATGTTCTTGTTGTAGGGCCAATGCTTTGCAAT
>JAZGTJ010018810.1:0-11236 GCA_036877575.1 Botia almorhae | reverse complement strand
AGGAGAAAATGAGGGGAGAATATGAGAGTTGGGGGAGGAGAAGAAGTGCTTCACAGTCATATGGCTAAATCTGACCTTTACTCTGAACTTTCCATCACAACACCTTGAACTACTCAAAAAGCTGCAGAATCTTAACTTCTGTTATGGCTCAGCGGTCTGTCACAGGCTGTCAGCCTCTTCACGTTTGTTAGGAAACAAGCGCAATGATGATTGTTACAGTCAGTATAGTGGTGTACAGTTGAATCAACTATTAAATCAAAATGAAGCAAAAGTGAAAAAGAATTTTAAGAAGAATGAGCCTCGATTTTATCCATCAGGAATTATCTGGATCACAAAAAATAGGAGTTATTTCAAAATAGAGATAGGTGGTTTGAACAGAAGGAGTTAAAAGGATTTGTGACAAAGGTTTTACACCTTCTTGGAAGAGGACAAATGCTAAAAAAAGCCTCTGATAAACAAATTGATGACATTTACCCCAATACTTGACAGACTATGATACTAGAGCCAAATTAAATGAAATAAATATAGCCACAACCATGAGATTTAAAATATTTCAACTCTTACGTGAATCACAACAGATTTTATGAGAAGCCAATTTGATTCCTTGCGCTGTTCTGGATGTTGTCAACACTGAGGCAATGCAGGGGAACCGTAAACGCTAAAAAGGTGACTCAAACTTTCCAAGAGTCCATTATGATGAGCGTCATGCTGAAAAGTGCCCATAAGAGAAGTGGAAAACAAAACAGTTCAACTAAAAGAATCTTATTTTCGCATCGAAGAAAACGTGGCTAAATTCCTGCGGCTAATGGAAGCCAAAAAGTTTTTGAATTTGATGTCACATTGATATTCACAAGCAGATCTGTATATTCCACTTTGTTTTTGAGGCCTTTGTACTGCCCCTTTTCTGTATTTTAATAGCCAAACAGATCGCTGCATGCATCCAATTACAGTACTTTGATGTTCTTGAAGGAAGTTACTGACGACAGAATGCTTGCCCAATGAACAAACAACCTACACCACCCTTTATTAACCCATAAAAATGTTTTATTAAGGAAAGCGTTTTTGCCATTAAGATCAAAAAGAATCCGAATTCGCCTGCTCTAAATCACCCATTAACAAATAATAGTCTTTCTTACGATGAAACCTCGTCTGTTTAACAGCTAGGTAGCGCTAACTTGGTCACACATTTCATTCCGAGGATTTCGTAATCCAGATGTTTAACAAATCACATCTGCAAAGCATAAAACCCACATAATCAACAACCATGTAGAGGCAACAGGCCCAAAACTCTCACATTGGTCATGTTGGTTCTTATTGACCAGCCCTACCACTTATCCAGTTTATAAGTCTGACTGAAACAACAACAAACAAATCACAGAGCACCACTAGGAAACAAAGCTGGCCTTTCACAAACCTCCGAGATATCAAAAGAACCAAAAGATTCTATGATGGAGTAACAGTGAAGCCTCACTATGGATAACATACAGCTGCAATGTAGAACTCACTTCACTGAAGGAGGCCCCTCAATTCAGCGCCATTATTCTCCTTGGGACGTTCAATCTCACTCAAACTACTTCATGCTAACAGCCTCTGGAGTCACACAAAGACACGGCCGATGAATTAGACACACAGAGCCAGTGCTGTGAGAGAGAACAAACCAACGCTCGTTCGCGCACATTCTCACACTGTCAGCTGCTGAGGGCCAAATCAGCTCCGTTCGGTTTTTTGTCGGCTTTTTCCTCCCAACAGCCTCCCCTGAAAACTTCTAGAGAACCCAGGACACATGATTCAGTTCATGTTGTTAAAGAAAGCCTTTCTGGGCTGAAGGAAAGTCGGCTAAACAAGGAAATGCTTGTGTTCAGAGAACAAATAAAAACAAGATGTGGACTCAGGCGATTACTGCGAACGTTTAAAGGATTAGTTCACCCAAAACCTTCACAGAACGTACAAGGAATGTTTTTCAGGCAGCAGTTTTCCTTTCAACAAATGCTCACGTTGATCTCATCTGTAAACTCAATTTTTTTTTATAAATAACATAAAAGCATATGGTTTGTGTGTTATAATTCCAGGACATCTGAAGCCATACAGCAGATTTGTGTTAGGAACCGGTTTAAATTTAGTCCCTATAAACTGGTGGTAAATGTGAAAGAGCTGACTAAAGGATTTTCAGAATTTTTTATCAAACAGATAAAAAACAAAAAAACAGCACATGGGTTTGACGAGCACACAACAACCTAACCTTCATTTCTCAGTACACTGTAACTTTAAGATTACGAGGTCTGTGGTTTTGGTGCCAATGATGACTATAAAAAACCAGGTTAATCTGAAAATCAAGGGACGCCACAGAAAGTATTCATCAGATTCCTGAGGTCTAAATGTGAACAGGCCCATCTGGCGTCCAGCTCTTCTTAGTGTCCCAAAGCCCATAATTCAGTCGGGAGCTTTTAAACAGTGATAAACATCCATGCAAGTGGCGCCTCTCTGCTCACAAGCGAGATCTCAGAAAATGCACCCTACAGATGAGTATGACGTCACAGATTATTCTCTTCTCTGACAACGTCCAAATATTTAGAAAAACGTATAGGACAAATGACATTTTTTTCACTGAGATCAGCACAGCAGCGTCAACCCTCAATGCGTCGCAGGTCTGTTCTAATCAGGTCACATACAGCAGGGGAAAAACCATCCTAAATGCATTAATAAAGCATTCAGTTTTTAAAGTACAACTACAATAACTACATCATTGTGCACTTTGTATTGCAGAAGAGAAAAACCGATATAACTTTCTCCTGCTTTCAAACATAATCACCAAAAGACAATGACTGCCTATTGTCGTTATTGCCAACGCAAAAGTGATATTAAAATAGCAGCCAGTTGATCAACTACAGGCTGCTGCAGTATAAACTCAGTCTGCTCTTGTTTACGAGAAGTTGCACTCGACAGTGTTTGGTTGCAGCTGCTGAATCGGTGCACGCGCTGCGGCGCGTGAGGTAAATCTCCTTAATCTATAATCTCACTTCTGAGAGCTGCTTAGTTACCTACACTAAAACTGATCGCCGAAACTCTTCACAAACACAGACATGCAGAGACTCGTGTTACCCACACCGACGCCGAGCAATCGTGAACTCTTCAAATACACAAACATCTCTGCGAATAAAGACACAGCGGACTGTTGATCAAACAGATGTCGCGCGCTTCTCAAGACTTACCGTCAACTGTCAACGTCTCAGACAGAAGTAAAGACCTCGACATTAAACGTATACAGCGTTTGGGGATGTTTATCGGTGCACATTTCGAGTTTACATACCCATTTTTGAAGTGTCCCGTTGTAGTTTCTGCCGCAGTTTAACGGGTAACGGGACGCTGATGCTGCGCGCTGACTGTGTGTGTGTGTGTGTGTGTCACTCACCCGCGAGCTCTGAGGGCAGGATCTGCGTGTGACGTCACGGGCAGGGATTACCCGCCCCGCCCCCACAAGCTCCTCTGACTGTGTACTATCATAAGATATTAATATATATATCATATACCTTTGGTTATCTTACCTATACATAATAAGTAAGTGCCATACTAGCCATTAGCACCAGCTCTAGGAAGTCTTTGTTGAGTTGTGTGCGAAATATTACATAAAAGGCTCAATGGACTGAAGTAGTTTTGACATTTCACAACATTTCTATTTAACAGGAATTGTTGGCAGGACATGTTAAAGAGTTTGTCCCGTTAGTGAAATGCCCCATCACACCCCCAAATCTACCTCATGGACACTCAGTTCTGCATACAGGTTTCCTGAGCCAATCACCTGAGCCGTAACTGTCACGTGATCTGACAAGAACTACTTACATGGCATCTGTTAGTGCAGTTTATTACTTTTGCTGACGCATTTGTGAAGCGTTTCAGGTACATACAGTAAACAAACCTCTTTGTTTACTCTTTTTTTTAAAAAGTAACACATTCCATGGTACTTACGGTTTATCTTTGTAATAAGAAACATGTCATAAATGCAGAGTCTTTCCTTTCCCTCTTTGATAACAGGAAAGCTCTGATCCCATCATTATTCATGGAACAAGCTTCCAGGCTTTTGATCCAGCGTTCATTGATCCAGTAAACTAGCATTTGGTATCCTAGCAGCCCAAAGTACCCCAGTTACAACCCCTTTCAGAAGATGCCAAATGGCTTTAACTGAATGGAAAATCTGAGAAAGAAACAAGCGAGATGCAGTTTTCTCGGGAACATTTTGTAGGGTCTTGGTTTTTATACCTATGGCAGGTATTTACATTGTTCCCAGGGCTATAAGTCGACCCTTTCGACCATGAAAAAGCAACTGGAAAAATTTTAGGGATGAGATAAATCCCCCAACATTTCTGTCATGATGGTGAAAAATAAATATATAAATGAATGTTGGCCTGTTGACATGCTGTTTTTTATGACAGCTGTTAAAACTTTGGTAAGTGATTTTGCTTTTAAACATTTAAACCCTTTTAAATACTCACTGATTCAGATAAATACTTTAATTCTCCTCTTTGTTCTATACATAGGGACTTTTTGGGATATTTCTTAATGCTGTTATTGTTCTCAATGGCTTAAACCCCTCAGGTACCCCTAGTCTGTCTGACTGAAGCATCTATTCATTAAGGTCTTGAGAATTTTTAATATTCGTTGTTTCAAAGGTCTCAGCAAACCGCTGAGTTAAATTAATTCTTTCCTGTTGTACAACAACACAAGCTTTAAAAACAAACGTTCAGTGGAAATGCACAAGAAGTTTCACCGGTTGGTACAAACTTTGAATCCAAACTAATTGCGAGGCAACAGTTGACAGTTGTGCAGAGCAGGGTGAGTAAAGGCCCTCGGAGAGTCTGAACAACGTGACAGGAATGATTAGATGAGTTTAACACATCGCCATGGAGACGTGGAAATGTCTTTCTTGTCCCTTTGAAAAGGATTTCCTGAACTTCTGCTCTAGAATTTAACATAAAGCAACTTGTTTTTCCTGGCTTTCAACATATATTTGCTGTTTATAAAAAGCCTGTTTTTTTATCTAGAAAAAAAATTTTCTTTTCAGGATTGAATTTAAATGTCTTTCCTGAAAGCTACAATATTTGAAAAAATGTCACATTTGAATTTTAAACAGGCCTTAAAGATGAAGAAAGAGACAGATTGGTGTTCTGGGTTGTCAAGGTGTTGCTATGGATGCCGTTGCCAAGGTGTTCAAAGTGGTTGCTAGGGAGTTGCTGGGGTGTTCTGGGTGATTGCTAGGTGATGATGGGGTATTCTGAGGGGTTGCTAGGCTTTGCTAGGTGGTTGTTGGGGTATTCTTTGAGCTTTTTGGGTAGTTACTATGTTCTGTCAAACAATCAGATTGCAGTTCTGATCAGGGGGCTACTGGCACTTATGGTTCTGTACATTTTTGCAAAATCAACTTTTTTTCGCACTGTTTTATTTTATATGTTTACCAAAAATGTCCACCAGTGTATATTCATCCCATTATAATTAACATCTTGTTCTCTTCACTGGAACACCAAAGCATCTTTTTTCAACTTGAGGTCACCATGGAAACAGTCAAAAAAGAATGTGACCATGATATAGAGCGCTAATGTACATGTGTGTGTTTGATACCTTCAGCTGATTTATTTTCTTAACCTTTGGATGGAGACAAATTTTAACACTGTCTCCAGCTGTTCCCGGCGGTCTAACTTAAAAAAACAATATTACAGTCTCATAAAATAAACATATAAAAGAAACCTAACACTCAATTTGACATTTAGGACAGTTGTGGCCTACTGGTTAGAGTCGAACTTGTAACCCGAAGCTTCCTGGTTTGATTCCTAATGTTGGCAGGAAACAGTTGAGGTGCCCCTGAGCAAGGCACCTTACCCCCAGTTGCTACTCCAGTGTGTGTTCATTTACTGGGAGGGTTAAATGCAAAGTCCGAGTATGGGTTACCATACTTGGCTGGCACGTCACTTCATGTCTGTACTTGGTACTTGAACCCAAAGTTATTATGGTTCAAAGAACATTCTGTATAAAATGTTCTATGTACATCAACCAAATGCAAAGTGGACTGTGAACAATAGACCAGCAAGAAAAAAATATTAATTTATTTAATTTTAATTAATTTAAATAAAAACATGTCTGTATTACAGTATTACAGAAATCAACAAAAAAGTAATTTCTGCCTATAAAAAAACAATACACACAAGACATATATAGTTATGCTCCTGAATATCTGGATTATTGTGTCAAACAGGGACCTTATAAAGACAACTTTGCTTCTGAGTAAGACTTAAAATTAACACCTGAGCTCTAACTCACAGAAGCCAATCAGATCAGAGCTTGCCAGGTGGAGAAAGTGCTTTTCGGTTTGTCTGCAGTATGAATCAGATGGTCAGTGAGGACACTGTGAGAGTTCTGAAGCTCAGACCTTTGACAGACGATGACAGAGGTCACAGTCTCGCTCTGAGATATCAGGAGAGTAAACAGGTACATTGTAAAATCCCACACAGTTGCATGAGATGTATTATCTGGCTACACGTGTTTATTAAGCTGAACTCACGGTGTGTATTAGAGCTACATTAATACATGCAGCACAGATGTAGCAGCTGGGCAGAGAATAAATCAGGATGTGAGTGCCGGAACAAAACAAAATTCCACACATGTTTCAGACGGAGTATTTTTAATGAATTCTACAGACTCCAAGAGTTTTCGGAACGCTGTGTGACCAACTTTCCTATAACGACTGAAACAGAAATGTAACAGAAGGGCAGAGAAGAACCAGGGGAGTCTGTGTGTGTGTGTGTGTGTGTGTGTGTGTGTAGAGCCCCTTACAATTCATCAAACACACACACAGCTCGAGGGGGAGGGCACTCACAGTGGGGGTGTGGGACTGGAAATGAAAGTAATACTATATCTGTATGTGCCTCTTCAGAGCTTCTGATATGTATAAAGCTACAGAGGAAACTTCTGCTCTATTCATTAAAAGTCACATTTTTAGCATTTTCTTTGGACGCTAAGATCAAAACCCTTTTATCATAAGATAAGATTAGATATTTGTTAAAAATAAACGTATTATTCATTTCTCCAATTCTAATGTTTTTTAATGACTAACGTTAAGATGTTTTCATGTGTATCTGTAAATAAAGTGACAAAAGAAAATCTAATAAATAGAAAAAAACAGGCTAATATTTCATGTATGGCACAATGTTATTTGCTATTATTTGATTATGTAGAAGTTCTTGGATTGTGGACGGACAGAAGATTGGATGGACCTCGGAACGTCACACTGCCATCTGCTGGGCGGTTATGTAATTTTAAATGAGTTGATCTATGAGACAGAAAACGACAGATCTTTACAAGACCACTTGAAATATAAATCATACAATCTTACTGCCATCTGCTGGAAACGTTCATCATTACACATATGCTGCTCAATGCTGATTTTTTTGTGCTGTTGAATGTCATCAGAATTATTCCTGTTTGGCTCTCATAGCGTCTGGTAAATTATAAGTCTATTTGAAGTAATTAAATTATTTAACAGTCTGTGCACATAATAATCTTAATAAAAATCAAATGAAACATTACATCAAATAGACATTAAAAATATATTGAGGCTACAAATATTTCTGTAAATTAGCATTAACTATCATCTCTTCAGTCTGTCCAAAACGGCGCATTTTTTTATGTCTTCAATCTATGAAAGACTGTAATGACATAATTGTCCATAAGATGTCAGTGTGGTGTTCCGAGACCATGTTTCAATCATCTGAGCGCTTTAAAATGACACGCTTTTAACCTCACACCTCGCCAGCACCTGAACGTGCCGTTTGCACGTAACTCCTGATCGTCAGGTTTAATGTGCGATATGCCAAGAATAAAAGTGTGAGACACGAGACAGCAGATGTGTGTGTGGCGTATATATTTATCAACACACTCATATAGAGCTTCAGAGATTCTCAGCAGTGCAGAATATTTGTACTTAAACGTTGCTTAAAAAACTCTGCCAAGCGGGTAGTTTGATTTTAACATTTAAAACGACATTTAAACATCAAACCATACAAATGCCACATTGTATCATATATTCACTTACACAGTAAAATATTTTATATTTTTATGTTTTATATTTGCCAAGTAAGAGGTTTAGAGGATGTTTATTTGTCATCTCTGCTTTTAAAAAGAAGTTCATGTCATGTCAAACAACACAAATCTAAAACTGTCTTGAGTTCTTCTGAAAACACAAGGTGACTTACCTCCGCGCTCTGAAACATTAATACCTCTGATGGAATCTGTCGACTGCAGTGTGAGAGCAGTAATACACAAGCAGTGCTCCATTGGTCCGTTTGTACCTGAGGAGAACATCACTAGATGTTTATCAGAGCTGTGAGCTCAGCAACTAACGCCCTAAAATGTTGAGTGTTCCTCAACAACTGCAGGTGTTTCTGTAGCTCGGTCGGTTGCGGGTTGCGTTAGCAGCGCAATGGTTGTGGGTTCAATCCCAAGAGTGACAAAATAAATAGTGACATTGTTTTCCTCATGGGTTAAATATTGTTTACACTTATCAACACTGAAAGCGAATACTGATGAATACAAGTTCCTTCATGAACATTTGAATTTCTCCAGTTAGACCACACATTTGGCCCAGTCTGTGCAGGAGGAGCTTGCTCTCATTCTCCGTTTCCTCTTGAACACACAGTCAGCTTTAAAGATCTGTTTGTCATCAGAAGGGGTCATTCAACGCGCCGCTTCGCCTATCAGTGTGTCTCTGTGACGTTTCCATGGTAACGCTGTTTATTGCTTGCCGGCGTTCTAAAAATGGCCCGGCGATGATGGCAGAGGTGAAGACATGCGAGAGACGGAGAAATGTTTCCTGTTAATAATGAACAATGAAGAGATGCTTCAGAATCAGGAAAAAATTAATTCGTCGCATCATTGTCTCCATGGAAACCACAGATGAAAGTTCGGGATGAATTAAATAAAGCTGCCCCTGTGTTACCCTCAAATGCCTCAATGTCAGTTTCTATTTTCATTCTATTTGTATTCTATTTGAGATCCAAGCGCCGAGCTACACCAGTGTATCCACGATGTAGTGACACTAGAGGTTTGTTCCTGAGAGCCCCATATCTATATCATTCATAGACATTATGTCCCTCCTGCCATAGCGCTGAACCGACCCCTGACATGAGTGAGAGGTGCACAGGTCTCCCATTTACAACCGGATATCTGGGGCAGCGGATAGTGTGCACATTACACTCCCCAGTTTTCATTAGCCTTTTAAAAAATGTTTAGATGTGATTAGGGCTACCGAGAGTGCACACGCTTAGTGTCACCACATAAACACAACATCTCATTTTCTCAATCAGTAAACAGATAGATAGATAGATAGATAGATAGATAGATAGCTAGATAGATAGATAGATAGATAGATTTGAATGACAGTATGTGCTTGTTAGAGAACAGCAACCATGATGCAAAAGTAATAGACAGAATAACATCTGCAGAGGCTGTTTGTTTAGTCAACACTGAATACAATGGTGAAAGATAAAGGACAGCTGGTTTAGAGCATCTTCAACACTTCTCGCCTTTTAGAAGCTCCATATGTTGCCACAGCAACCAATGAGTAAGGAAATAAAAGAACCAGAAATATATCAAATACATAACATGTAGCTGAAGCACCAAAAATAAACGCCGGACACGATGTTGTGAAAAGCTCTGAGCACTTGAATCAATTATTTAAACATGATTCAGAGTCTCCCAAACTTTCTGTCAACCTAAACTTCCATGAGCTAAATTATTTACTGAAAATGGCCCCTAAAATATTAAGCATGAAACTCTCAACAAATATATTGTTTGTTATTTGTACAAATCTTTTTTACTTTTAGTTTATTTTGCATGAAAATCTAAAATTTTGTTATTTGTACAAATAACAAATGAAAAAATGATTCATGATTCAAAAAGAAAAATGACTCATGTCATTTTGTGGGTTTATATACGTGCACTGAGACTCAGCCCAGAACAGACTGAACTGCAGAATTATTCTCATTTAAAATAGGCTATAATACTTTGATTCAATTCACATTTACTTGTATAGCACTTTTCACAATACATTGTGAAACATACACAACACACAAACACAATACATACACAACACACACACATAATATCATTTCAAAGCTGCTTCACATAAAACATGTGAACTAACATGTGTATAAAATTCTGATTTTAAAAGCAAGAGCTGCTTTTGTCAGTACCGTCATGACAATGTCATTAACATGACATGCTTTTCTGTCGCTTTAGTGATGAAAGAACATTTGTATGTCATTACCACAATATCATAACTTACATCATAAATATCATCAACTACAACAGGAGGCAACGAGAACTCGTAACAACTACATTTCCCAGGATTCTTTGCTACAATACAAAAAGAATATACAGACACCTTGTGCATTCATTTCTACAAAAGGTCTTTGTAAAATATAAAGATTACTTCACACTGCCATTTTTAAACCAATAGAATAGATTCAATAGAAGATTCAATAACTTGAATCACAGTTACAAGAACATCTCAAGAGAAGTGAAGACAATGTGTTTGTAAAAATCTCACAGTACATAAAAATATATTCACAATAAACCACAATAAACCACAGCCTCTCATGCATTATTGATGAACTCAGAAAATGAAGCCATAATACATTTTTCCATGACAATTAAGCCCCCCTCCCCCATTTTTAATCTATTTCCAATTAAGAAGATAAATGAAATCAAATCAAAGAACTTTCATCTTGGATTATACAAAAATAGGCATTAACACAGTAAAAATATCAATCTTGTTGAATTAAAAAATATACTGTAACTATATTATGTTATTTATTGTTGCCGTATCATTATATTTTTATTGGTATGATTTTGCTCAGTCCACTCGTTAGAATGACGGAGGCGAATAAGGACGAGTGTAATTTCAGCAGCAGTTTATATTGGCATCGTCTTAAACCTCACACTTATGTTTCTCTGTTTCTCATTATGTTCACTGTGGGAATCCTTCAAGTCATTAGTAAGATTTTACTCTCAGCAATGAAGATCCATAACAAACAACGCGCGGAGCCATGACTTTATCATGTTATAATTACAGCCTTGAATTGTTAAACCGAGATGCTAATTACATTCCTCAATTTTATAACTCATCAATGACTTACTTCTAAGCAGAAAATGAACAAAAAATCAACACAGTTCCATTCCAAGTATCCATGGT
>JAZGTJ010018809.1:0-11236 GCA_036877575.1 Botia almorhae | reverse complement strand
AAATATAATGTATTAGAATGTTTTTAACATGTAACGTTTGTATTGCATTAAGTGGATATTTCTGTATAGCTGTTGTTGACAAGATTAGCATTGTCGTAGGCTTTGTTGTCTGTTATGGGATCATTTGTGGTAGTTAGTGCTGGTTTGGTCCTCGTCTGTGTCTTTAACAGCTGGTAAAGCGGGTCAACCATCATGCTGCACACTAACTCGCTAACCCTTTATCGAATGCTACGTTTGTTGTGAATTTCAGTGGTGGCGTCTCAAACACTCTGCAGTGATTTCTAAAAGAGTGCGGCTCAGAATAAACAGTGTTTATTTGCTTCAGGTTCTGCATCTCAGTCTGGAGTACGGCGCGTTTATGTGGCAGCTGGGACAGGCCGACCAATACGTCCAAATCCACAGTCTGGAGAACAAGAAGAACTTTGTAGTTCACACCAAACAGGTACATCACTGCCATAGCGTTGGTGCTTCAGTACTGCAGCAGTTATAATGACGATGACATTTGAGCGACTGACCGTGTCTTTTCTCACCAGGCCGGCCTCATTGTCAAGCTGCTGATGAAGCTTAGTGGACAGATTACACCCAACGACAGAGCCACTTCAGATAAATATGCATATGGCTAATTTGATCAAAGAGAAGCACAGACTACCCTAATCTTGCCTTTTGCCTCTTGCCTTTTTGCAGTTGTTTTAATTATTTTATGCTATTTTAAAACTACACGATTAAGAGTTGTTTCTACCAAAAAGAGATATTAGCTGTCATAATTAATGTTAACGTATTTTACTATATTTTCTTACCGTGTATGATGTTATATGCATTTTATAATGTCATAACAAATTCAAGTTTTTTGTAAATATGAATGGCAATTTTAATAAAAAAACACAAGAAGTTACACAAGGAGTCTTCATGAATATTACAGTGGGGCAAAAGTGATGAGGACGCATATCACTTTCATAATCTAAGCAAGTTGTCTTAGAGAATTACAAATGTGAGACATTACCGGCTAATCAGAAAAGCATATCAAGCGCTAGATGAGTCACAGATTAAATGCGATTTATATCTCTGCTGCCTCTCTCGTTTTCCTCATTTCATTTATCTAAACCCGGCAGGAGGGAAACTAAATAAAACATCCATCACCACCCATTAAAACTATGAGACAGATCCAAACAAAGGAGCATGTCAGCGTTTCTGTGTTCTGTGCAGATTTACATTCACTATTGAAAGCGGTTCCTGTCCATTCCGAGATAAATGGCTTATTGTTACGCCAAGCTTAACGGGCTCGTTCGCTCTCTATAATGTTGTCATGTTGCGCTCTGCTCTATGGCTGTGAAACGTAATCTCATTTTCACGTATGGTCCGCTGAGCGCATCATGAAAAGGTTGCATTATTTCAAGCAGCCTGTCACGGGATGTTATTTTATAGTTTGCATAATCCAGTGGCTCGGCACAATAACTTTTATGGGTGTACTGACAGTTCGTTAAATTCAAGATATAACACAATCTGAAGATAATGCACTCGTGCGTAGATTTTATATCTACCATTTGCATATATAGAGGAGGCGGGGCTAGTTGTCACAAGGGTTTTATAAGTCACTTTAAAGGTTTGGAGCGCTGAAATACACGAATGTATTTTCTAGTAGTGACAGGTTCCAGTGTGACAACATGCCCCAGCAGCAGTCAAAAGTAATCGTGTTTCTTCCTGTCTTTTGGGCCTCGTCAATGTATGTGCTTATATAGAAATTTATTTAAAAACAACCTACACTAATAAACGCTATTCATAAAATGTCTGACAACTTGCCCTCCTCCCATCACCCCTAGCTGTCTTTTCTTTCGGTTAGGTGATGTATAAAAGATCCTCGAACTGCTGAGTGGGCTTATTCTGCTCTCTGTCTTTCAGAACGTTCCCATCTTCCTTTACTCAGCTATTCCCCTGCCGCAGTCGTTTCTGAAGGCAGAACAGAAGACTTCTGTTCGTATTCCTACAAACAGAATGAAAAGCGGCTGGCAAACGACGTGGATTCTCCATTCCTCGGAGAATTCCTTCTCTTTATCCACAAAAGTGGTAATAACGCTCTCCCTCTCAACAAACTTGAGTAACACGGCGGCCGTTTGTTCGCGGCGCTGAAAGGGAGATCGTTCGGCTGCTGAAACCAGCCGAAAGGTCAGACAAAAACTCGGTGTAAAACAGACACAGCGATGCCTTACAAAGACGCGACTGAGATCTTTCTCACACCCTGTTTCTCACACAATGCTTGAATGGAAGCTTAGAGGGGGAGAATAAAAGGGGCAAGAAGAAAATGGGAGGGGAATCTTTTCAGTTCTTCAAAAGCAACAATAGTCTTTGTCTACAATGTCCCTCCATTCTTACTGGGGTTACTGAAGGGGATGGGGTGGAGGGGCTGGTTTTCCATAGTAACAGTGACAAAACAAGCTGGTCCCAGAGCGAGGAGAGAGAGAGAGACAAAAAATGCATCCAGTCTGGGACAGAATCCTTATATCAGGCTCTGCAATTTATCTGAGCGGTAAAGGAAACGCAGTGTGCCAAAGGAGGAGGAAAACTTACGTGAGGCATGGCCTCAGCTTTGCTTGTGTAGAAGAAAAAGCCACTAAAAAACACTGGACATCTGTGAGTGGTCTCTCAGTGCTTGGAAGAACGTTTGACTGAGGATAAACCGGCACTCATTTTCACTCACAGTTAGTGCTGTTTGGGATATAATGAATTCTGACACTCAGTATGAAGACTCAGTGTCCATCATGGTCCTGGAGAACATCAAGAACAAACTGCTACATGCCTTCAGAGCAACAGCAGAACCGAGAACCTCTGCAGAGACGGTTCATCAGATCGGAAAGAGCCTTCAAGTCAACGAAGAACTCCGAAGAGCCAAAATAGACGGAGCCATAACGTGGCTAAGATCAGAACTGGTATGTTTTGTGAACATATGATGCTTATATGAGGTTAGGCATGGTAGAACGTGTTCCTGTAGCTCAATTGGTAGAGCATCGCATAAGCAGCGTAAAGGTTGTGGGTTCGATTCCCAGGGAACACACAAATTGATTGAATGTGCTGTAAGCCACTTTGGATAAAAGTGTGTACCAAATACATAAATATAGAACAGCTTGTTTATTTGTTTTTTTCCAATCAACATTATGTATTTTATTGGTTAATTAACATACATCGCCTTCCTGAGAAATACACTTATATGTGTATAGAAGATGGATTTTTCATAAACTCTTATTCTATCACTGTGATTCTAACACTATGGTAGCACATCCACCTGTGTCACTTGTGAATGTAACGAACAAAAGGCTCATGTGTTGCTCTCTGATTAACATGCAGCTGGAGATGCGCTCTCAGGATCGGCAGCTGGCTCAGACTCTGCTGGGACTCAACAGAGAGATTCAGAGGCTCAGAAGAGAGAATGGATCTCTGCACTCGGAGCCTGACAGCAGCGACCACACAGAGGAGACATGAGTCACACGCTAGTATTAGCCGAACACACTGACAGTGATTCATGCTTTTCCACCTGTTTGTAAAGTAATGGTGACTTCTTTGGGAGAGAACGACACACTGCCATCGCGTGTGTTAAAAAACGTCTGGCAGGAATCGGTATTTTACAAAAGTGAAAATCGCTTTCACTCTCTGTGTCAGACACTTTTCAGACACTTTGTGCCTCGGGCTATTTTTAAAATCTCTTTTGGAGAAAAAACACCAAATATAAAAGTGATTTTACAAGTGTGCCAGTTAAATATCAGTCAAACTGGATTACAGATATGTAGCCATGGATGGCTCATGGACCTGTGAGGCCCTTGGGGTACCCAGGCACTTTGAAGTGTCCCTGTTTTTGCACATTACAGTGTTTAAATAACATCTGTAGTGGCTTGTTTCTCTCAGCTTGAGGCCCCTGGTAGTCAATAGGGTCCCATTGGCCCCATTCATCATACCTTTTTGTTTATCCCTGGTAGAGATAGACTGTCTTTTTAAGAGCATGTTTGGTATAGACACATTTTAAATAATACATTTTTTTTATAAAAGACCCACATGACAGCTGACATGTATTGTTACTGTTTGTGACATTATGTGGCTGTCTGATGAACAACAGAAAAACTGTGTTGATTTATGTCCAGTTATGAATTTATGGAATGAAATATAATTAAAATGTGTGTTGTGTGTGTGTAAAGCACGCCATCAATTTATTAAAACATTTTTCCTGTAACCCTTTATTGCACAATGAAATTGTAACTCACATGTTGATTGGGCTTTATTTTTTATTACTAAAAAATCAGACTCGTTATCATATGAGTATGATATTAAGTATATCATATCATTGTGATATTTGTCCCATATGATTTACATTATCAATGAAACTATCATTTAAAAATGTGCCACGCATTGTAATAAACCTGACAGTCAGAACTCAGTTGAATTGTGTTGTTCAGTATTCAGCTCTCGTAAGACTAGTTCTCTATATTCAATATCTGACAATCCCTGAAATATGTTCTCTGGCTGCCAGCGGCCAGCAGGGTTCATTTACTCACACAAAGAGCGTTCTGTAAATGATTCAGTGACTGAATCAAAGAGAGAGTCAGACACCATATGAAGTCTTTGTAAGTCATTATCAGCATGAATAATCTGACAGAGTAATAGCGTCTCTTAATATTCACAGCAAATTTCATTCATGTGGATATATATATAATTATCAACTGTGTGACGGAATGATGTGCTGTAATCCATTTCTAATTATATATGATTAGGAAAAATGTCTAAGTACACAAATAAAAGGAATGTGCAGTATAATATTAGTACATTCAGGTGGAGGAATAGCAGCCTATTGCAGAAGACTTTGTCATATATTGGTCACAGTTTAATGTGTATTTCCATTCCTAATTAATATAAAGGGGTCATGAAATGTCAAACCTTCATCTTTGGAGATAAAAGAGCTTTTCCATTCAAAACAAACTCTAAATTTCAGAACTATAAAAACGTACCGTCTGGTCCATAAATAGCATTTACTGAAACCCAAACTATTAAAAAACCTCAAGGGGGAAAAATTAAAATAATAATTCTTAACATGACCCCTTCAAAATACTATAATTCTGAGCTTAAAGCAGCTTCGTTAGATGCCATGAAATTTCTCCAATAAAAAATGGATCATCTGTTTTTGTGTAAGACATAATTCTAATGTGATAAGACAGAACAATGCTGGAACCGTGTGATGGTATTTAAACAAGCATTGATCTGGACGTTGGAAGTTTCAGGGCACAGAACTTCGTCTACTGAAAGCCCGTTTGGGCAGATAGCCAATGGGAACGGGGCTTGTACATGTGTTGAAGGAGCAGATGGAAGGATAGAAACACATTTCTCCTGAGACGGAGGACATACTGCTGCCGCCATCCTCACTCCCGGAGTCCCAACATGGCTCCTCCTTTTCTTCTTCTGTGGCTTTCGCGCACTCTTGCTTTAGTTCCTGAATGCCATCATGGAGATCCATCAGCTGGCGAATCAGAGCCTGGTCCTGAGAACGCATCTCCATCTACAAAGCAGACCATTCAGTGTTTTTACTTTTAAATATTTATTTGTACTCGTTTATTTTATTTACAGTTTAAAATAAATCTGGTTTAGATATTCAGTTTGTCCGACACATTTGACCATCATTGATTAAAGTCAACTTTAGATGAGTCAATAAAACTTCCACACACTTTAATATTACTTAAAAAAAGTTACATTAAATCTGTAAATCATTAAATCTTTATCTCCATTTCAGTTTAAAATGTAAAACTGCAAGTTACTTTCCATACTTTACACGTTGAAGTCAGACTGATACTTCCTGCGAAATCAGACCTGACAGCTCCGATTACAAATAATTATTATAAACTTTTATTATAGTATTATAAATACTATAATTAGTATTATAAGAAAGTATTATAAACTGTACTTTTTATTCAAAACATTCACCTTTTGAAACTACACTACACAAATGCTGTGAGACACTGGGGTGTACTGGGACATTTCAAAGACTCTGAGAACTGAGACTTGTACAAACTCAAACTTTATATGTTGCAGCATCTACAGACATTCATAACAGTCACCAGAGTTCAGCAACATCAGCTCAAGGTGAAGGTATTATTGCCATGCCGATTGAGTTCTTGTCTTTGCTTTCAACAAAGCGGCAGCTGAAAGTATTTCAGACGGGCAATGTCTTTTTCAGATGCAAATGTCTTTTCCCGCTTTCTGCTCTTTGTACTGGGGCTGCGGCAGTCTGATTGGATTCTTTGAGAGAAAATAATATCCTGCATTCCGGCACATTTCATGAGCCTGTTTCTGACTGAGGAAAGGACCAAACAAAAAGGCGTTCCCGCCAAAAAAACGTCATCTCTTCATTACACAGCCAGACATTTGATGTAACCTTGTGAGAAACACACATTTATGTTTTTTGTGTAGATTATGTTTTGCTTGTGTGTTTATGTGTCTGGGTTTTTTATTTGGACTAATTTTTTCCCTCTTTCATTGTAGCATGTTGAACCATGGCTTCAGAAACCTGATCTCTAATTTCTATTGGACGAAAATTAGGGGCTAATGAAGGAATTGGCATAAAGGTTCTACTGACTAAACCTTGTAAGTGGCCATTAGGAGTTAATTCATATAAACTGAAAAAAACAATAATGCGAGCTTCGGGCAGGAAGGCTCCCCCCTCTTTCAATAAAGAGGAATAAATGAGCCGTGGAACACTCAAAAATAGGCAGTTCAATGACATTTACACAATGTCATGTAGTAGCATTAGCATGGTTTACTAGTTATGACATCATTAGCATTTGAAATCACAGTTTTGAAAGGCTGAATTGATTTACGACAAGAAGAAACATCTTTGATCATTTAGGTTTGAAATCATTATATAACTAAACAAATGATTATCATAGATCACTAAAACACAAAATTAGCCTCCTTATAGAGGATGTTTGTGTTGTCTTTTGTGTGGATTGTTGCCATGACGAGTCAGCATTACAAAGGCTTTAAATGCCAAGCAATATATCTAGCTGAGAACGGACCTGCTTTTTAACCCTTGGGTGGTTGTAACGGTCACAACATGCATGTTAATGACAGGACGGTCATAACTCTTTACTCGTGAGAAAATAAAGCAAGCTGACCTTTGGTTTAACTGAAGTGCAACTGACCTGCACCTATGACAACAGACATGGTCCATTACAATGCTAATAGACCACCCAGAATACCCATCATATAAATTATACACATAAAAAAACTGATACTGATTATTGAAACAAACGTATAGAAAATAATTTGGACTTTATGAAAGGGATAAAGTATTAAGCAGCTGGACACAGAATCAATGTCAAAAGATTAAAAGTTTTATTTAAAGTGACTTTTGTTTCATTCTAAGTATGTTTTATCAGTTCATGTATCAGTTCATGCATTCCAGTTTATGACTTTAGCATTGATAAATACACGCTGTACCAGTTAAAGAATATTCAAAAATTAGCGGTCCAATCTTCAAAATATAGATCTTGTGTATATGTAAATAAACGTATATATGTTTAATTTAGGGGGACAATACATTTTATCTACATAAATTACTGTAACACTAACAATATGAGTTTTTTTCTAAACTTCAGAATCAAAGCATTCTGAAGTTTCTAAACTTCAAAGAATCAAAGCAAAATCGAAACAAAGGAATACGAAACAATATTTTTTTGGTTTAAAAACATATTGCGATAAACTGGGAGAAAAGGTCATAGAAGATCTCACCAGCTCCTTTCTCAGCCAGGCCAGAGCAGTCTCGATGTTCAGTCTGCCTGTGTCTCTCTCCCCGGCCCTACATGTCTCTCTGCACAGCTCCGGAGATGAAGACGTGTCCCTGCATCTCACTGCTGATTTACAGTCATCAAAAGAAGAGTCTTTACAGGAGAAATCCCTCAGTCTGGTGAGAACTACTTCCATTGTTATCAACGGTGCTGATGATGAGAAGACAGCTCTCGGTTCTGTTTTATCTGGGTCTTCTAGTCAGCTGTACGATCTACAGCTCTGTCATACACAGCTGATACACAACTCTACGTATTACCTGTCACTCAGAGAGCTAATCTTCACTACCACTGAGTTTGCTCTGGGACAGACACTTAAAACTCACCCCTCCCACCCTGCAACCCCATAAATGCTCGTACAAACGCGCTCGTTTGGTATGCGACATAAGTCAGTGTTTATGTGCGAACGAATGACGTCAAACAACTGCGTCATCCCCGCCTATAGCGTTTTCAACTTCGCCTTTTAATGCACATGAATACATGACGCGGGCACATGGGGTTGCCATGGTTCTCCAGGAAGTTCTAGTGAAGACAACTGGAGTCTACGGAATGTTCTTGGCAACACCAGGACAGTAAATATCAGAAACTGAATAGACTTCTGGTCATTTGTTTCAGGACCACATAGACATACATAAACCAGGAGTCATTACTCTACTACTGAAAACATTTTCTCAGCTCCTAACCTTTGATTCTGATCCCATGCATGTATTGACATAATAACTAGCTAGCTCACTAAGGTAATTGTTTTTTACAATGGCCAAAGCTATTCTTTAAACTACCTATGTGGTGAAATCAAACGCAATGCTTTGTGAACCCTCTATTCAAACTCTGACGAACATGACCGCCCGGACAGCCGTGTGGAGCCGCATGCTGCGTTTCCCCTAGCAACCGGCACAAATAAGCAATACATCCTGACTGAGGACAAAAATAGGTAAGACACAATTAGGGCTATATTTAAACCCAAATTATAACCATAAATCAAGGCAACAATGTATTTTTAGATGTTCACCAGACATCACAAACTTTTAAAAAGACAGAATGGGAACAATTTCTTCTTGGTCACAAAAGAGAGCCAAATTTAACACCTTTTCAGTTCTTTACTATCCAAATAGTATCTATATGTGACTCTCTTCTATGCTTGGCATACATGCACAAGGTATTTGATGCCATAGTGACATTAAAATGTATGTTTCTATAGCTCCGTACCAAAGGTTGTGTGTTCCTAGAAAACACATACTGATCAAATGTATACATTGAATGCATTGGATAAAAGCATCTGCCAAATGTCAACTATAGCATCAGCTAGCTCTTCTGTGACGTTTATCTGACCGCCTCAAACCGGGGAACATCCCAGATAAGATCACATTTATTAGGCGAGAGCCGGTCTCTGAGGAAGCTTCTAGAGGCTGTACCACCCCCTTGTGGCTGCTTTTATATTTACAAGTTTAATTTTTACAGTTTTCTTTTTTACAGTTTTCTAAAATTGTAAAGATCTGTACATGTAAAGCTAGCGGTTCTTGAAATAAACATGTATTCATATTAATATGTAAGCAAATCAACATGCATCACTCGTGCCTCAAACATTTCCAGCATGGTACAGAGGTGGTTACAGTAAATGATTACCGGGTGGAAAACTGCACAAATGAGATAAAAGCCCCACCATCGTGTTAATTACTTCATGATAATAATTTAAAAACACGTATAAAAGTAAATATTAGTGTTTTATTTTTTTTACAAGTATTTATATTTTAAAATTCATTTTTATATAATTAAAAAGTCAAATTTAAAGTTAACAGATAACTCGCACTTGGAAGTGCACCCAAGGCTTCATGTTTCTCCGGCTCCAATCACAGCTGCATCATCACTGGAAGTTGCTGGTTTACCGCTCCGCTCTCTCCAAACCAGCGCGCGGTAAAGAGACCGGCTCTGGAAAAACCCCGGACTCTCCTGTCAAACAGATCCAGATCGAAGGACTGGTAAGATCTAATGGCCCTGCATCAATGCACACAAAGTGAACTCTGTTATTGAAACGGCTTGTTCCATATGAGATCAGTTTGTTCGCCAGCATGTGCACACTGACGTCATATGACAACATGTCAAACTAGAGGTTGTCGCTTACATTTATGAATATTCATTCAGCATGCATGTTCCGTAAATGACAATGTTAAGAGGTGCAGGAGTCCTCAAAGTTAGGAAGCACGTGCAAACACAGAGATTCGGTTTAATTTCAGGAATGATTGTAGAAAGTATAATGTATTTATGTGCATTGTTATAAAACTGTTATAAAACATGTTTATTGCATCCACAGAATCTTGTGTGCTTTACAATAGATATAGATGTTTGATTACTTTATTGTAGATTAACTGTAAAGTTGGAGGGAAATCTTCATGCTAGTTTGTAAGTAGATACTTTGTTGTCTGTTTATTTACAAATTAATGGGGACACACCTCTCTGTTAGAACATTTTAGTGGACCTCAGAAGTTTTGCCTTTTGTTAATTGTCACCTTTATGTATAAATGGTATTTTATTAGAAACAGTCATTGTGACAAAGTGTTGCAGGCGTGTAAGATTAGATCGGGTGATTTTATTTTTGGCTTTATCTGTAATTTTGAGATGTATTTTGTTGAGAAAAAATGGTATGACAGTGGGTCCACATGAGGCACTTTGTGCAGTGGCACTTTTGCAGTATCTTGAACTGAGTGTCGAGTGTACTTGCTTGAAATATTTCCCAGTCTTTTATTCTGCTTAATTCCCTCTTTTTTCTCTAAGCACTTAATTTTTAATACTTTAAATATCTTTAAGCAGTTTAGTCAGCAGATCATATCACTGTTTTCAATAAAACTGACCGGAACCATAACTCCAGGAGTTTTTGTAGTAAACTTGGTGCAATACCAAGCTATCTATTTTTTGTGTGGCCACGGTGAGTTTTGTGAACACAACTGAACTGCAGTTCAACATGATTGGCTTGTTATGAAACCTCACTCACTCTTCTCTCACTGCCGAGAGACTGTGTGTTTATTCCGTGACCACTGTCACACAGAATATTCCCCTTTTCTGCTTGTAGGAAATGCTGTTCCTTATCAAGGTGCCTCAAGCAAAGCTGCCATCGATGATTTCATTGATTTTCCATCCAGTTGCCCTGCAGCCTGTTTTTCAGTCTTTGCTAAAACTTGCTTTCTGTTTGCTGCTGGTTGGAGCTCTTGAATGATTTTCTGTCTGTGGGCTGTTCAGCACATTCCCGGCAGTCTCCTGACACTCAGACTGAAGGCACTAAAGTTTAATGCGTCTGTTTGTGGATTCTCAGCCGAAGCGATAGTTCTGAACAACTTTTTGGGCTTCTTAAAGGCTTTGTTTTGTTTGTGTCTCCCATGAGTCCAGACTCTCATTGAACGAGGCATACACACCCTCACACATGCGCACGTCAC
>JAZGTJ010018808.1:0-11237 GCA_036877575.1 Botia almorhae | reverse complement strand
AACTAACTAACTAACTACCTAACTAATTAACTATGTGAAACTAAAACATTATACACAGACCGCATAAAGTGCATGTTAAATATGTCAAGAGACTATTAGCTATAAAAATTAAAGATTTTGTGAAAATTTGGAAATTATGGAAATTACATAGAACTCAATGAAGTATAAAAAAAACTTTACAGAAACTTTGCAGCAAAGTCTCTTTCAGCTAGTGTGAATAAAGATAGGAGTGAGAAATAGGAAACCTGGAGCGGAGCTATCACAGATTGCATTGACCACAGAGGGAAAACTGCTGTAACTCCACCTGCTTTACATACTCCAGTGAATCTACGCAAATGTAGAGAAAATCTCGCAGGGGAGTATATTTGTTACCTGTATCTGTTTGAGCACTTTGAGAATAGGCTTGCAGTTGAGTTTCTGGCATGCTTGTCTGTAGGCATTCAGAATCTCTTCCACAGTCACATTCTGGGCTGCAGAGACAAAACGACACAAGGGCAAGGTCAAAGGTCAAGCAAAGACATACAGCATACATTTGTTTGAAAAGTTAAAAAATGCACATTAGTTCTACTATTATTATTATTATTACTTCTATTACTACCAGAGAGTGATAAAAGACTGGAGCTGATTCGTCATCCACACTTCATGTAAAGATTTCATGTGTTTATTTGTAGCGGTTTGGCCAGAAAAGGATTTTAATGATGAAAGGAGACACAGCAAGACAGAAAGAGAAACTGATCTGTCTGTAGATCAGTGCCCTGAGAGAAGTGTGAGCAGTCCTTTGGTGCTCTCAGTAGGGCCTTTATGTAATTGATAAACACACACACATGCACACCGATACACACACATTTGCACATGACTGAAGTGATCCAAGCAAAGGGTCCAAGCGGCTAATATGATCTGATCACTTAGTCAAATGACAACATTTAATAAAAGCACATGCACAAACCTCTGAAATACAATGCAATACAACATTAGGAAGTACTCAATTTTCTTTCAAAAATGTTACAGTTTATTTACACATACTGTGGAAGTCAATATAATTGTGGAAATCAATAGTACATAAAATTAACCCAGAATATTCCATTTAGCTGCTTTTACAGGATAACAGAGTTGTGTGACATGCAAACAAATCACATACAACTCAACCCCTCCACACTTGATATATTGTTATAAGCTCCAAACTAATAATCGTCACCATCAGTAACATAAGCTATAAATATATGGAATAAATGAACAAATTTAAGGGTTTAAGACTGCTCTAAAAGATTTTTAATGGTTTGCTCTTCATCAGAACTGTGGGGCTCCTTTAAGACGGTCTGCATCTGCAGGAGCCAATGTAAAACCAAAAGTCAATCATTAGAATATACTGTGCATAATAAATATTTCTAAAAGATGTGAAACACTAGATTAAAGCTTTGACAAGTACTTTAAGACACTTAATTAAGTCATCTGTCAAACAAGTCTTCTAACAGCGAATGGCTACAAGCATCTGAGTAAAGTTTTTGCAATAAACTGTACTAAAAATGTCTGCTCTGACCAGTCAACAAAAATAAATATACACAGAAATAGAATACTAGGTATTACCCTAGTACCAACCTAGTACCAGAGGCAGCTCTGTGGCTCTGGGATCTGTATATCACAAAGTAAGACACTTCAGTTACTATGTAAAAAACAAATCTGACCATTTTTATTCTTAGTGCAGTTTCTCAGTCACCAGTATTATAGTCAGGAATTGATTTCCCCATCAGAGAAGATATTGACCATGTATTGGAGGCACAGAGTAAGTCTGGTGCTGTTCGACTTGCCCCGATTGCTCCGCACCCCTATCAGATCTGTGAGTAGTGCCCAGACCTGGTACTGTCAGCCAACCACAGCAGCTGAACAGCACAGATAAAACACTCTTACAAACTCAAGACATACATTTGAGCATAAAAATGGGTCCCACTAAGTGAACATAATGACCTCTGAAACTTTAATTATTAATGAGTTAAAAAAACTTTAAATATAAAAATTAAATATAAATATGAAGTGCATTAACAGAAGGCTTTCCTGTAGCTCAGTGGTTAGAGCATGGCGTTAACAACGCTAAGGTCATGGGTTTGATCCCAGGGATTGCATATACTCAGAAACAATGTATAGTATAATGCAATGTAAGTCAAAAGCGTCTGCCAAATGTGTAAATGTAAATAGTAAAATCCTATAAAAGACGTTATAGTGTCAGTTGGAACTGACACTGAACTGCCTAATTTTTGTGTGATTTTGTGATCTAAATACAGTCAATATACATTCAAAAACAGACATCAGTGCACATCCACAAAATTCAGCCCTCAGGCTGTCTGTTGCAGTAGTATGTGTTAGGTGCTGTTCTTTACCAGTGAGTTTAAATAAAAGAAATACAAATATAAATAATTAATTAACATTAGGTCTCCAGCTGTTTGGTTTAGACAGGTTTAAGCTACATCTTAGCTCATATTAGTATCACAAGGTTTTAAATAAATAAAATAAAAATAAATAAACATAGACAATAAAAAGTGTCAAGAACTACAACATTTTTAAAAGGTTTAAATACGCTGACAGCACATTTCTGTGTGTGTATTTTATGGACGTGGGGGCTGAGCAGAGCACTGAACGACCTGCTTGCACCATGTGTACAGCATGTCCTTGGAAAAGCCTCAGCTTGGAGAGCGCTCGCAAAGTGTGTGTAAACGTTCCCACTGAGGGAAAGAGACTTCTCAAAACAGGACAACAATATCACTCCTCAGTCACTCCTTAATATTTCTAAATACACACAGATTGAATCGGAATGAAACACTCCCTAAAATGAGTAAATGCATTTAAAAAAAACATTAACATGTTTATAATAATAGATTAGTTTTTTTGACCACTAGCAGCGGTGGAATTATACATTTGATCACATTAATTTGTTCATGTCACAAAATGTCTTCAAAAAACATGGTACAGCTTTTTAAACACACCATCTGGAAGGTTTCATAACCTTAAACAAATGTGTATGTTTGTATGTGCAGCTACATCTCCAGATAAAGCTTCCAGATCTATATAATTAAATGGACCTGCGCAGCTGTTAATCTTTAAGCTGATTTTGAACTAAAAACGCACATATTACAGCAATACAGACAGAACAGTACACTGAAGCATTACAGTATCTCCTTTACTTTAGTAAGATGGTTAATCTACAGTAAACAACAGCATTGTGAGAGTGCAATTAATCAATGACAAACAGTCGATCAGCAAAGCAGACTTTGGGGAAAAAAAAGGGTTTGCATTACTGTAACTGGCAGCTTTCCAAAAAGACCACTGGAGAACATTTACTTAAGACTCCTGCTTACCTGGCCAGATTTCTAAATTAAAGACTGCTACTTTAACAGATTAAAACTCATTACATTAATATCAACATACATTAGAATTGCACTACAAAACTTACCAAAAGTTTATCTCTGATGTCTCTGTTGACAAAACAATAAGTACAACAAAAACAAGGCAACATAACATTTCTTCCAAATACACTTCCATTTTTATCTCACCCCATATATGATGTTTGGAGTGAACTGCTAACTGGTCCTCCCAGTTAGCACTATAACCTGGTCAACTGGTACAAGCTGCACAAAAGGTTACACACTCGCTTACGGTTCCAAAGCCAAGATGGGTGCCCACGGTTCAATTTTTATTAGTCTTTTATAATAGTTGCTTATCAGACTGTATGAACATGATACACAGCTATAAGCCATGACAAACTGTGTGATCTTAGTTGCCATTATTGTCAGACTGGACAACACTCAAGCCACTAAAAACTGACACATGCAAGAAGACTCATTCAGATTTTTAAATAAAGATTTTTAAATCAATCTGTGTCACGTTTGGTAAGGGGAACAATCTCTAGTGTTATTTTTTAACAGACCTCTTACTGGGTCCTGATTTAAAACTGCAATCCGTAACTTTTGCCTTCTCTGTTTTAAATAAAATTGCAGGTTCCTTAACATACTTTTGTTTACATATATTACAAGTCAAACTAAGCCAAACTGACATTTAAAAATTTGACCCAGCAGCCCAAATTATGAATCAATATTATAAACATATCGTTGCGAATCGGGGTAAGGTAAGGGTGCCATTTTGTATACTGATCTGTTTTGTACTCAGTAGCCGATTTTTGTTTATTTTTAACCAAAGTAGATATAGATTGCAGCTTTAACTTCGTTTTAGGAGAAGCCACGCTAAAGCACTGCATCTCAAATTTTCTGACACTGAGAACATTTTATCAGAGCAAATATTTGATTGCAGGGGTAATTAATCAGCTCTCGTGGCCAAAATTATACAATGTGCACACAACTTTCATGCCTTAAATACCTCCTGGTGCTGATTTAGAACACAAAAATAGCTGATCTTCAGCTATTGGTTTAAGCCATAGCACAGAATATCAACTGCCAGTGTAAATGAACTGTTCCGTTCATGAGGAGTCTACTTACTAGTAACTAGCCTAGTAACTTTGCAATATAAATCCATGTTTGCAGAAGACTCTACTTGCCTAGTAACTTTGCAATATAAATCCATGTTTGCAGAAGACTCTACTTGCCTAGTAACTTTGCAATATAAATATGTGTGATATGCAGAATGGTAATTAGGTCTCAGTGTAAACAAACTCCTAGAGTGCGACTACTTAAAGTTCAAACCGTAAAGTACAGGAAGTCCTGCTCTATCTCAGAGTAAAGATAATAACTCCTTTTAACTGTGCAATACCATGCGATAAGTATGATATGCAAACAAATAGCTACTTGACAATTAAAGTGGGGTGCTGTTGACAGACAGAATCAAGCCCCTCAGGGTACAGACAAAAATTTGCACACTTAGACATGACTTTGCTGTATGCTTCTACTTTTTCAAACAAGTCCAGACAGAACTAAGATCACTACTCTAAGCAGAAGGCATGATACAAAACTGACTTGCAACGGTAAGTCATATTCTCAATCTAATTTTAAGGGGCTGGAAGTGCAACAGAACTGCAAAAATGGTAAAATCTTAAAATCTCTGCAACACTGTAACACGCAAGCTAACAAACAGCAAAAAGGAAAATATCCTCCTGCCTTTCTGAAGTCATTGTTACTGCTGTAAGGTTGCATTGACACCACCAAATTTACAGTGGGGAGGGTCAACTGACTGGGTTGGTACAAGGATGTGATATGTTCAAGGCCTCATCTCTCTGTCTGAACAGAGCAAACCAACCTGATTAGTCTGATTAGTCTACTAAGCCACCTCAAATCATAAAGGATCGTTAATGAAGTAATCCATAAAGTAATCTATTTGTTATTTTGTTTTTACGTTATATCTGCCACAATTTTTTCTCAAGACATTTTTTGAAAAGTAGTAATCTTACAAGTCTTAAGGCCCTTACGTATAAAAAAATCATAAAACACAGAAATTATTTCAGAGTGCCTGTAAGAATTTGCACATCAGGTCTAAAGGGTTAATAGCAAACACCAGGGGTGAGCTTTGCTAAACCCACAGGGACTCCATGAGGCAGTAACATCCAAGCAATAGGTTTTAAAATAGATCTTCACACCACTTCATGCCAGCTGACCTCAAAGTCATTCACACAGCAGTGCCACAGTCACAGAGAGAAAAAAAACACGCTCACACCACAACCATGCCATTTCTGTAAAGCTAAAACACCCCAAAGATAACCTGAATAAAACCATTATCACTGTTCGAAGCCATGACTGTGAACTGTCACGGATGCGACCAGATTAGATTCAGAAACTTAGGCCTACTTGTTACTTATTTTCAGTTAGAGCGCTTTGAAAACAACGACAAGTTTGACACTGGTTTTGACACGTCGCTCATACTGTGTACATGAACACAGGGTTAGGATTTGTCATAGGGTCATATGAGATGGGTCCTACAAGATGGTAAATTTTAAATATTAAATAGCCTAAAGTAGCTTTTTGTTGTTGCTGGTAATGTATTTCTTTTTATATTTTTTTAGAAATTATGTAATGATATTTATATGATCTTATATTTGAGATTTTTCCTAAAAATTTTGAATAATGTATTATATATAATAACAAAATGTTAAAATAAAAAATAAATAAATAATTGGTTAAGGTACCAGCCATTTTACTAATTTACACATTTTTTTCCCTTCTATTTGGAGGTATAGCTATACTTTCAGTTCCAAAATTGTCACTTTAGTTGGTGCAGTGGCTGGCACAATTGCAGGAAGTAGGTTTGTGTCACGCTTTCAGCCTGCTTTTGACATGAATCATGGTAAATGATCAGTCAGACTGCCTGACACAAATCATGCACAATACCCACCCAACAAAAGCCCCAGGCTACGTCTAGAACCATCCAAATCCGACACAAAATTCACTGATCACAGCAGCAGATGTCACATTTATTTAAACAGTTTCTGCTCCAGGTGCTTTACTACAAATGCATTAACGTGGGCACATATTCTGCTAAAGATTTCTTAGCAGACTGAATGTAAATCTCCAGACAAAAAATTATTTGTTTGACATATGTGAGGCTTATGTAAGGGGTATCTGAAGTGAAAGTTCAGAAACAGTCCCTGCAACTTTATATAGCATAAAGAATTTGGGAGAGATAGCATTTGGGAGGCCTTGTCCATTTATAACTGTGCAGAAGTTTAATGATGAAAACACAGGCACACTTAACCAGACTGCCACTGGTTTAGATGCCACAATATAAACCTTACATTATATATAAAGTATTGTGCGAAAGTCCTAAGTAATGAATATCACTTCAATTCCAACAAAACAAAAGAAAATTGGATTCAAACAGCTTGGTTTTTAAACATCACCACTGGCTCGCTCATAAAGTCACAAGAACAGAAGTACTGTACATAAACAAGTGTTTCCCTCATTTAAAAAAAACTCAGGTTGGGAGGAAATGGTGTAGGAAACCGAGCTACAAAAGTGGGAAGTTCAGTTTTGGAGTATAAGGAAATTATAGACTGTACAGTACAGGCATGTGATTTAAACTACTTCCTTATTCCCAAAAAAACAACAGAACATTGTGTGGCTGTGAAATAAGAGCCTTCAAAACTTTTAACGCTAAAAAAGGAAACCATTGGATCTTATAAGTCGCTATTAAAAAAACTGCAGGTGGACCTTTATTTCAATTCTGCTTAAATGAAAGAAACTAAAAAAAAGGTGCAAATGGGAAAATATGTAAAAATAATATTATTAGATGCCTACAACCGTGGTTTTATACATACATCACGATGGACTCAATCACCCAATCACTTCCAGCAACTTCATGTATAGTTCCATAAAGAACAGCCCTGCTAACCGACCTTATGCACCGTGCCCTGCTCAAAGACATAATAGTGGCAGTGCAGAACTGAGATCACTGGAATTCTCCAGGGACAACATCACATTCATTGTTAAAACAATACAAATAGCAAATATTAAAAACTTTTAATTTCGAAGCATCGCTACATCCTATAGCTCAGCGCGTGGTGCTAGCAATTCAAGTTCATGGGTTTAATTACTGGGGAAACTCACAAACTGATAACATGTATCTTGTTCACACCGTACATTGCTTTAAATAAAAGTGTTTGCTAAAAACAAAAATGTAATGCAAATACCACAAAGAAAACAAACACCACCTGATACACAAAACATTGTTTTATTGTGTTTTGACGGCTGTGATTTAACAGATTGTGCTTGCTCAGACATAACAATGCACACTACACCTTGACCTTTGCAAAGAACACAAAGGAGATTCCCTGCAGGGCAAACTGAGACACACCTCAAAACCTTTGGCCTAGAAGAAAGCAAAGAACGTGCTGTAATGTTTTTTTTTGCTGGCTCACGAACATGATTTTTTGCGAGTGTGACGTAACATGCAGCAGCCAAACAAGCAGAATGACACAAGTTTCTGGGTTTCTCTGCTTTAAGCATGATTATCTCTGAATGTTTTTCGCAACACTGTCTGGAAGGGTTATAGAGGTTGCTCCGTATCTGTGTTTGCTGGAGACTCAGTAAAAGCTGCTGATGTTATATAGCTGCTAAACAACCCTGGTGAACCTCAGGATCAAATGTCATTTGGATCACGGCAGTCTTTCACAAAACCGCAGCTGTTCGACTCTCGTGCTCTTTTCCTGGAGCGAAACAGGTAAGAGAAGCCATGTTCAAAGCCCTTTGACTCAGCAGGACTTAATAGTCTGACCACAGAGTATAATTACATAAACCTTTCAGCGTGAAGCAACAATGCAGGCCACAAGATATGGGCTTTGCATTTGGGATGCAATTCAATATCTGACAGTCATTCACAACAGCTCGAAGGTGCTAATGACGTAATCAAATAGCTCTGACACACAACATATTGAGAAATGGTAAAGGTCTGCTTACCGTGTCTCCAAGGGTCCTTTGGCTCAACTGCACCCGAGACGATGTCCTTGTCTGATGGAAAGGTTACCCTTTTAGAGCTGTGCTTGACCTCCACTCCCTCCCCCGGTGTGGAAGCACAGGGGACAGCCTCCACGCATGGGCTGGTTGGGGATACAACAACATTTTCTTCTGAAGTTACCTGTGAATGCAGTTCTATGACAGTTTTTGAAATTAGCGCATTATCGCAACTAGAGGCACTTCCATCACTTATAGTAGGCGTATGGGCTGCTGGTTCTATCTCCAAAATACTATTTTCATCCAGACTTAAGTCCACACCGATATCCATGTTATCATCATCACCTCCATCTCCAAGAGGAAATTTGTTTACCAATGATTTCTCAAAGTCCACATTGCTATTTTTTGGCTGGTCACCACTAGAACTGTTTACAGGGTCATCTGACACTGCAGCCAATGCAATGGACCCATTGTTTTTAATGTGCTGTGTTTTGACGTCCGTGGAAAGCTCAATATCCTCAACCCGAGCTTGGACATCCTTTAATCTCGCTAAGACAGACAAGTCTACATCCTCTGTAGCAGCCCTCTGCTCCCCCTGGTTTCCATCCTTCAGCAGGAAACCATCACATGGAAGGATTTCATCCATAGGGTGTGATGTAGAGTTGTCGTGGACATCGGGTTTTGTCATGGCATTGCATAAATCTACAGCTTGATCCTCGCAATTCATTTTCTCATTTCCAGAGAGCTGGAACACGCCACTGCCTGTCACACACTGAAAATGACAAGTTCTTTCAGCCACCTAACCACCTAGCTTAGTCCTCCCAGACTCAGTCAGAAATTGGTCAATATCTCTCTGACAAGTGCATCATTCATTAAACATTCACATGACAGCAAAAATCACTACTCTGTGTGGGGTATCAACGTATATTTCCTAAAAACCAAGTCAGTATAGTTAGTTGTGCAGTTACAATACCACTAGCTTCATGCCTACTATTGCTGTAGTGTTCCAGAACATTTTAAAGGCTGTTTACAGTATATAACCATTACCTGCTTTAAATATTTTTTAATTTGAAATATATATAGTGACTGTGTCAATTCTGTGCTCCAGATTAGGTGGTAGGTGTCAACAATATTTGTCAAAGAGAAATAAGGACAAAACGAATCATCAGAGTATAACTAACATGAGCATAATGCTGACACTTTCACACATCAACAATCAGCGAACACCAAGTCTTTGAAGTCCCTGTCCAGCATTACAGATAGAACTGTTACTGTTTATCGAGATCAAAAACAAGTTAAGGAGGGGCTGATATATTTAAAGCACAATGAAATTACAGACTACAAATCAGGTTTGTGATAACGATCATTAGTCTTTCACCGCTGGCCTGCTCATCTGCGCCAAGATCTCTGCGTTTATTAAAAAGGGCTTTTAAGTCAATAAAGTGCAATATAGCGCTTAACGATCCAGTCGTGTCTTTAAAGTGTCAAATCCTTCCAGTTCACTTTCTGTGTGTCAACACACGCATCGCGGCGCTGGCACAAATAAAAACAGGCGTCACACTCCGGAGACCGTTTCTCATCCTTAAAACCCGCAACAAACGGTACTGTATGCACTGTGCAAATACTCTGTTCCGACCGCGTCGTGTGAATGATGGCGAAGACAGTAAAATCGCAGATAACCGAAAAACAGGAAACTATTGGCTCCGAAACAGCTTCAGTTCGGACTGACTGCGTGTGTCTGTTGACTGTTCAGAGATACGTCATCACGCCCGATTAGAAATGCACATAAGATTTCAGCTGAGGCACTTTCGACACGAGAAAGCAAGCCTTTATTTACTTAATAGGAAGTTAGATAATTGTTGTGTGTAGTTTTTCCAATATTTTTTAGAAGCAATAGTCTGTTCAATCTCTAATTTATCTCGACTGTTGTTTACACTAAATCACTGTAAGTAATACGAATCGGTTCGCAATGTCATTTGAACTTTGCCAAACACGTCACGTTGGATGGTTTGTGACGAGTTATACAAAGGAAAATAAATCCTGTAGTAATAGCCATTTTAATGTTATGCCATAATACGTTTATAAATATAGTAAAGATTCTAGCGTGCCCTGATTTATTTTTAATACAGAAGGGTAGCACTTTCATCTTATGGCACATTCCCCATTTGTTTATTATCTGGCCATATGTTCTGTTATTTGCTTGTCTCAGCCATTTTAACTGCGAAATTCATATAATCGTGTTTGTTGTACAGCTGTTATTTAACCCGTAAATGGTTTCTGACTGGGTATACTGACGTTCTAAAAGCTGGGGGTGGGTGGACACCTGGACATCTGGAGGGACTTAAAGGTACAATAAGAAAGATGTTGTGTGTGTGTACAGGTATCGAAAAAACACTTGCACAGTGTTATACACAAGTTGTGTACTTACATTATCAAAAACGTTTCCAAGTATTTGTAAATCTATTTGTAAAGTATTTGGAATTTGTCGCCTGTCAATTAGTTTACTAAGTTTTCGTTTACTAGTTTGTCTTTCTGGTAAAACATTGTGTTGTTTATTTAACCGCATACGTTTTTTTTTGCACATTATTGATGCATATTATTCATGAATATTGCGATTATGCTTGTTATTGATTTTTATTGCCCATCATTCATCATCATTCTTACTTCAAGGAGTTACAGATTAAGTGGCTTTTTAGACATCTGTAATGATGTAACACTGTATGACATTTTAAAATGTTAAAATTAAGAAGTTTAGAAGCTGGCGGCATACATTACACACCATGAGATTTAATATGTATAATAATTATTAGGGTTATTATTTAGTGAAATTGTTTAAGGCATTCTCTGTCTCTAGAATTA